>JAVJIF010021906.1:0-73261 GCA_038442645.1 Agave tequilana | reverse complement strand
AATTCAAAGTGTTTTCTAAATCATATTCAAAACTCTCTTATTATCTAGAGGATCTTGTAACAATTTTCTTTTTCCCTTTGTGAGTATGTAACAATTTTTTGAAGTTCAAGTCTTCACGTAACCTCTCATATATAGAGACAGATGCATTTTGGATGTGCCACATATCTGGTAATAAATGTCTAATTTGAAATGGCTACACAAAATCAACCATATGTTAAATTTATTAAAAAAAAGGAATTATAATTTATATGTAGTGACTTACAGTTATTAACACAAAAGGGAGAGCTACGGGAGGGAGAACTACTCCTTAGATATGCCTGAGGATGAAAGTATTATGGCAAAATAAATAATAAATGATGAATAAAATACAAAAAAATAAAAATGAGACATAGAAAAGGAAGAGTGAGTTACCTTGCAAGGTGAAAAAAAAAAATGAAGGAAGATGATAAGAACACAACTCAATTGGCCATGATATGTTATCAATAATTATTCAAGAAAGTTTTATTCTCTTTGAAAGATTTTCTTTTTCATTTATCTCTTGCTTAGGTCACTCTAATATTTGGTGATTATGCCAGTTATTTATCTTAGGCATCTCAAAATTAAAAAATATCAAATCCTTTCTTCACAACATTTGGCCCGCTAATTGTTACCTACAAGGTGCACTTGCTGTCAACATATTTTTCAAATCTAGACAGATTTACCTATCTTAAATAAAAAGAACTTGTTTCCACACACTTAAAACTTTTACAGCATGTAGGTAATCATGCTTTATGAATATCGAGTCAAATAGAATGAAATCTCTGAATAAAAGAAATCTTTGACACCTATCACGTGGGGTCACTATTATTGTGTAGTATCCTGTGCTGTTGAGTTTTCACTCCGCAAAGATCTTTTCTCTATATAATGCAAAAGAGGTTGTAGCCAGCCGTGGGCAGCCAACTGGCCTTAACAAAAGCGCTTTCCTCACCATAAATTATGGAAATGCCATTCTAAAGTCTTTGAGTATGTATGCGGTTTAATTATTATAGGCTCTGCATCTTCTGAATGCAAAGCAATCTTCCATTGCCTGCGCTCATATCGCTTGAGGGAATGGAGTTGAGTTTTGTATAAAATCTTAGATATAGTAAATTTTTACACACACACACACTAAGCTTTTTGAATGTTGCATTCCATAAATGTTTTTTCTCCTACAACTTACCACTGCATATATTTCAGAAATATTGAATATATATGCATTATTGCACAAATAGTATCTATGTGTTAGTATACTTTTTGCATTTACTCCATAAGAGTGTTAGTTTTGCAAGTGCCTTTTGTACACTCAAAGTTTAAAAATTTGTAATCTAGTCTCTTTAGTGTCTTTAAACATGAGACCTGCCACCATGCCTATTGAAATTTAACCATCCATTCTTTCTTTTAACCTAGAAACATGATCTAAAAGATTGATTCTATTTTTTAACACAAAATGCAATCTAAAAAATATTATAACTACGACAGATACGATCTATACTACATTGAAGATTTGAATACTCTATAATTTCTAATACATGTGCATTTTGCATGTGCTAAGGAATCTGGTATACACATCTCCTGATACCTCTTTTTTACAGTCAACCTAAGCATGCATGTTGAAGGTAATTCACAAATGAGTTTTCATTATACTTGCATGACTTTACGAACATGAGATGAATAAAATACATTGGGAAGGAGAAAACGGAATGTACTATGCATATGAAAAAGAAAGGAAGTGGGATTTGGGGGAATGAGTGTTAGGAGGTGAGAGAGCTAGCAGAGTTTGGGTGGATTCTTAAGGGCATATAAAAATCTTTTGAATGAGGTTGAAGAAGGGGGCACACTAATCAAAACCAAGCCAACATTAGCAATCAACAAATATTCTAGGCATCTCGGGTGGACATTATTATTCATAATCACTTTGACCCAAATCATAAACTGTTACATTTCAGGCCAACATTGTATATTGAGCAACCCTCCTCTTATGTGCAGGAACCTCACTTGGGCAGGAAGAAATAAATGAGGGTAACAGAAATATTTACTGTGAGGTGTAAAGCGTGCTCAAGAACTCTAATATCACATCTTGACCACATTTGAATCAAAAGTTTAGTGATAATACTCAATGCAGAATGCACATATCATATATTATTATTATTTTGAGAACACATATCCTATATTATTAAAATATACACTTCCACAGTGTATTTTTTTTGTGTTTATGTGAGAATTGACTATGCTTTGCATTTTGCAGCTAACCTTATTTATGCATCTAATTAACATCATTAATTAGGAACTAATAGTCTCTGAATCTATCAATTAACATTATATGTAAATGAACTAGGAAAAGAATTATAGCAAGTGTAAATTATATCCTTTTATCATTCTTATCAATTATTCCTTCTTATAATTCTCATCATTTCTTTTTTTCAGCACATAGAACATAAAGGAGCATATAAACCATGGCTGTCAGCTTCCTCCAACTGCACAGTACTGCCATCCCGTAGTTCTAGTTTGGCTAAATCCACTGCATGTCTAAATATCTAAAGAGAGTAAGTTGTAGGGGAAATGTTCTCTTTTGTCATGCCCTGTATCTGAGTTAGCATGTTTTGCAAAGCTAATTTTCATTGCAATGCTTCTATAGGATTACAAGGGCTGGAAGTTGTAAATTTATGCTGGATTGGGGTTTGCATCTCACGAAGTATTTCTGGTGCAGTAGGTGGTAACAATTATAGTGCATATACATTTATGTCTTATCCACAATCACAAGTAACTTTAAAGCTGCCTTCTATTGTACATTTTTGATTTGACTGCTGTTGAATTTGACACGTGGCTTTCCCATGCTGAAGTTTAGGACCCTTGCATTCATGTTGTAGTTGATCTCTCCATCATAAAGTAGTTTGCGGATGTAGTGTTCAATATCTGAACCAATCAAACGAAGTGTGTACTCTGACAGTGGAGCTCCCTTAAATGCACAAAAAATTCAATTTGTCAATCTCACCACATTAACATGTCATAAGCAATAAGATGCAGTAGGATTAACAAGGTTCATTGTGTGTAGTAGAGTGGATTCGCTAGATAAGAAATTAAAAATTGTTGCTGTCCTAGCTCCAGTCCACTACCCTTTTCCAGGTAGAGTCAGAACAAAAAGTTCAGGCAACGGAGGGCATGGCTATAATGCAATCTTCAAATCTTCACTTTTAATAATCATTATCCTCAATTATGTATCATAGAATACTCTTGACATTGAATGGAAACTTTTATAAGATGGTCATACAACAAGCTTTGCTTTATTGTTCAGAATGTTGAGCAATTATGAATCATGGGAAGGTAATATAACTGACATGACAGTGTTAGGAACTTGAGATGGATGATGACAAGATGCTAAAAGGAGGATAAGAATCGAGTGCATCTATAAGAAGTTAGGGGTCACTTCAGTTAGGGACCAAATGAGAGACAATCAGGTGATCTGATATGAACATGTGCAACGGGACCAAATAAGCCCACCATTATTTTAAGGAGTGATGGGATTTATAGTTGATGGAGGACAAGAACTAGGGGTAGGCTGAAACAAACTTGTCTAAGACAGTAAATAGAACAATGCAGTTGCCAATTTAGCAGAGCTGAATGAAGAAAGAGAATTCATGCGGTCGATCCCAAATATTTGAGTTAGAGCCTTTGTTGTGATGTTGCTGCTGCTGATGCTGCTGTTTCGTCTTTGACATCTTAAATGGATCTGTCATTTATGTTTAGATGGTCTCTGTTTAAAATTTTAGAATCTGTTAGGCTGTCTTCAGATATGTATGGTCAATTGTTTTGATTTTGATGTTTATGGTGTGCTTCAAAAATAATCTCTCCTGTTATCTACTTTTTGGTGTCCTTTTTGTATTGACCAGGAAACTAATTTCTTGTGTTTTGTGGATCCATTGGTGAAGAATTCTGGAGGAGCTAAATATCTTCAATAAGAGATGCATCATTTTAAAGAGGTGCACTGTTTACAACACAGATTAGGATTCAAGGCTTTCTTGAATCCTTATCCTGACTCATGGGAACACCTTTAAAAATGTTTGTTCATTCCAGTTCAATATCCACCAAATTTTCATGCCATTTAAGAATATATTCTAAGCAGATAGAATTCTATAGTGTGGGTCAATCACCAGATTATTTGAGAGCATTTCATTTTCTTGTTGAGTAAGGTGATTAAGAATGACTAGAATTGAATATGCAGAACAGAGAGTGAACCAATACATGACAGCGAATATATCATGAACTATATAGTCACTGGAGCATCATTTCTGACCGATCTTGACAAAGTGTTTTTACCGAAGAGTCCTCAATATGAGAATTTTTGTATGTTATCCATCAGAGAGGAAAAAGATTCTCAAGGTATAATCATCTCCATAACTGTAGCTGAATGATCAATCGCATATATGAAGAGAACTTATGTGAGTGTCTGTGGCTTTTGTAGAATCAAAGTAGGGTTGTGGTGTTGAAGTCTAAATACTATTGATATCATGCCTTTTTCATTCATTAATTGTTTTTACATTCTCTGAGATTGATTGGTCGAGTGATATCATGCTTGTTCACACTTTCTTTACTTCCAGCAATCCTATACTCATTTCTATGCTGGCCACATCTCTAAATTCTAAATTTCTCTCTTTTGTGTAAGATACTAGTTATATGAGTATGCGATGATTACCTCGTAGTGGTCAACGAGTTCTTGAAAGTAGGCATAGACCTTCTGGCAGGATTCCGGAGTCCACACAAACTCATTGGTCGGGTCGAGAATGAGTGTCAACTTGTCCATCTGAGTTTGGTCAAATGCATGTGTCACCGGATCGATGTATGCAGCATAGATCCTCACATGGCGAGTGACGCTGCTCAGCCACTGCCCCCGTACTCTCTGCTCATGTTTTTGCTCTTTGCGAGCGGCTGTGGTGGCTGTTGCTGCGTTCTTCTTGCTGTGATTGTGGCTGTGGTTGCTGTTGCTGCTGGGAACGCTTGCTTGTTCTTCCTCTTGTTGTTCTAATACTTGTTCTTGTTGTTGCTGCTGCTGTTGGGCCTTGATAGAATACGGCCTCCTTCGGCTTCCACCGGTGCTCCTTGCTCTCCAGCTTTTGGTGGTGGAGAAACCAGTTGGAGTGAGGAAGGAGGCAGTGGCAGCCATAGCTCTGCTGAAGTTCTGTTTTTTTTTTTATGCCTCTTCCCTGTTTGCTCCAACTTTTTTCTCTTTTTCAGCTGTGTTCTTTTTGTTTGTGTTGTACATGAAGGAAGGTGTGGTGGAAGTTGAAAACTTCAAGCCATACATACCACTCTTTCTTTTGTGGATAAGGAGTACTTTGGGGGTGAAGGTGAAATGCATCTCTCTGAGTTTTGAGAGCTTTTACCTGCTGATGTCTTTGCCTCTCATCTTCTATCCATTCCAAGGTGAAGGATAGTGGGTTGGGCTGACTGCTGACTGTTTGGGCTTTTTTTTAGCTATTTCTGTGTTAGTGAAGTACTGAGCTGTTTAAAATATGGTTCTCAGGTTTAGTCAATTTCAAGCTTAGTCCACTTTCTACTTACTTATGTGGCCTAGGTCTCTGGTTATTTTTGTGTTTGCTTAATTATCTATTATCTATTTCAATTTATTTTGTGTATGTACTGTAAGATAGACTGAAGAGCAGCCATGAAATTCTCTCTCACCAAGAATTTTGTCCTTGGCATGTTTTAAACGGCAAAATGATGTGGAGATTCCAGAAAATAACAGTGATAATAAAGCAGAGTGCTATCAAGGTGCACAAAGGGGAGAAGAAATCTTGGTATGTCGATTTCTTAGATGCCATTTGTCTCCTTGATGACAAGATTAAAGAGAAGTAAACAAAGGGGGAAAGAGATTGGGATCACTCGGTTGTCCTGAAGAGTGTTCAATCCAATCGTCATTTACAGTGTGGTTTGTTTTTATTGGTCTAATAAGGTGCAGGCCTTGCAATTAGCATTATGTCTGCATAGTTATTATTTTAATTTTGATTTAGGATATACGACCAAAAATCAATCCCTGCTCAAACCCTTCACTGAGGGCTAGTAAGGGCTAGTAAAGTTGCAAATGTAAGACCCCATGTGGGCCTGTCCTTTACTGTTCATCGAACTTCGAACAATGACGAGATTTTTTCAGTGTGAGCGTAAATGTAATAAAAATTTCAGTGTGAGCGTAAATGTAATATGATAAGAGAGGAGACAAACAAAAAATAATGTAGCACTCAGATTTGATGAACTTGTTACCTCCAATGACTTAGATTTATGAGTTACCACTTGAATTAGGGCTCAAAAGTGTCTTTATGTTAGTAAAAATAATCTAGAAAGAAGAGATTATATACAAAAAAGTTATAAATTGTATTTAGTATTCTATATTTTTTATAAAATTCAGTGTGGGTGTCTGCCTACAGTGGACTGTATGTGTGTCCGTCCCTGCTTAGATCCATAGAAACCTCAGAAAAATAAAGCACAATATCCTACTACTCATGCAACATGCTGCTAACTAGATTGTAACCTCAAGGTTGGGAACATGCTCGAGCTCTGGCTCCATGCCATCCCTCGAGTTGACTGACGAATCTTGGGGAGGCCTAGCTTCTGAGCCTGAGAACCCGTCGAGGAGCCATCATCAACCTCTCATCAAATTATTTTATTGGAGAAAAACTAGAATCTTAATTGATGGCTTATATATTGAATCTTCATGTTTCATATTTTGAATTTTTATATGTGAATAATCTAAGTACCAAGTGAACATCAATTAAAGAAAACTCCTATAGTCTATGGCATAAGCGTTTGGACATATCTCTAAAGAGAGATACAAAAGTTTGTGTCTAGTGGAGCTATAGGTCCTTTAAATTACTCCGACCTAGGAGTATGTACAGATTGTATAAAGGGCCAACAAACAAACATTAGAAGTTTGGCGCTAGACGGAGTTCAGGAGTTCTGGTGTATACAGACATTTGTGGTCTATTCCCTATGGCTTCTTAGAATGATCATGAATATTTCATCACTTTCGCGGACGATTACTCTTGTTATGGGTACCTATACTTGATTCATGAGAAATCTCAATTACTTGACGTGTATAAAATCTATAAAGCTGAAGTTAAAAATCAACAGAATAGAAATATTAAAATTGTTAAATCTGACAGTGGTGGTGAGTACTATGGCAGATACGACGGATCAGATAGATGTCTAGGATCTTTTGCCAATTTTCTGAAAGAGTGTGATATTGGTATTGCTGAGAGAAGAAACCACACACTAAAGGATATGATTAGGAGTATGATAGCTCACACTATTTTACCAGTGTCTTTATGGAGTAAAACCTTAAAGACGGTTGTCTACCTCCTTAATAGAGTACCTCGCAAAACAGTAATTAAAACCCCATATGAGTTAGGACTGAAAAATCTCCCAGCATAAGGCATATACATGTTTGGGGTTTTCCAGCGGAAGCTCGGCCATATATACCATATGAGAAGAAGCTAGACTCAAGAACAGTTAGTTATTTATTTGTAGGATATTCTGAGAGGTATAAAAACTTTAGGTTTTACTGTCCCTCCACTAAGAACATAAAGACGGATAATGCTAATTTTTTTTGTGAGGATATTCAGAACAGTGGGAGTCAACTATATAAGGATTTCACATTTGAGGAAGAACATATTGTTATACCCATGACAACTGTTCCAAATGATGAAGTAGTTATTCCACTTCAGAATGAAATACAATTGTACTATAAGGTATAAATACAGTTCACCCTGAAGTAGATCCTGATGATGAGGTAGAACTTGAAAATTCTCAATCACAAGTACTTAGGAGATCAATTAGGGAGAGGAGATCAGCCATTACAAATGACTACATAATTTATCTCCAAGAGCATGAGTTTGACATAGGGCTAGAGGATGACTCCACATTCTTGAATGAGGCCAACTCAACATTCACTCCACTAAGTGGTCAAATGCCATAAAAAAAGAGTTAAAATCCATGAAGGAGAACGATATTTGGGATTTAGTAGAGTTGCCTAAAAGAAAAAAAACCGATTAGTTGTAAATGGATGTTCAATACCAGGCAGGATTCGAAAGGCAATGTCAAAAGGTATAAGACACGTCTTGTTGTAAAGAGATTCACTTAAGCAGAGGTATTGAATAAAAGAGACTTTCTCTCTGTTTTTCATGAAGGATTCTTTTAAAATTATCATGACACTAGTGACCCACTTCGACCTGGAGTTACACCAAATGGATATTAAAACTGTCTTCCTTAATGATGACATTGAGGAAGAAATCTTTATGGTGCAACCAGATAATTTTAAAGCCAAATGTTCATAATATTTGGTTTGCAAATTAAAGAAATTCATTTATAGTATAAAGCAAGCATCCCGTCAATGGTATTTGAAATTTGATCAAGTAATATTCGATTTTTTATTTGAAGGAGAATGCAGATGATCAATGCGTTTACCATAAATTTAAAGAGAGTTGATATATATTTTTTGTGCTATATGTGGATGACATTCTACTAGCAAGTAATGATATGACTCTTTTACTTGAGGCCAAAAGTTCTCTCAAAGAATTTTGAGATAAAAGATCTTGGAGACGTTTCTTTTGTGATAGCATCCAGATTCAACGTGACGGGACACGTGGAATATTGGTTTATCACAAAAGACCTTTATCGATAAAGTGCTAGATAGATGTGGCATAAAAAAGTGCTCTAGGGGAGGTAAGTTGAGTCTACTCTAATATCCCAAGAATGACCTACAGAAAGAGTAAATGAAAGACATTTCATATGCATCGGCGGTTAGAAGTCTGATGTATGCTCAAGTTTGTACCCGTTCAGACTTCTCATATACCATTGAGAAACTTGGCAGATGCTTGTTCAATCCTGAGATTGATCACTGGAATACTGCCAAGAAGCTAATACAATATTTACAAAAGAGTACATGAAATCTGATCAGTTGCAGTTGATCGGATACACAGATTCAGATTATGCTGGATGTATTGACAATAGAAAGTCCACTTCAGGTTATTTTTTCCTAATTGCACGAAGATGGTGGATTTAGTCGAGAGGCCATTATAGCTACACTGTGACAATGAGAGCTATATAGCTCTACTGCAAAAGTTACAAGAGTTCAGCAAAAGACGAGACACATCGATATCAAGTTTCTTGTCATTAAAAATAGAATTCGGAATCACATAGTGTCTGTTGATAGTGATATTATTATTCTTAACATTATAGATCCACTTGTTGGCCCAAAGCCCATCACTCTAGTTTTGATGATGATTAACTCATGTAGTTATTGTACTAATGATCTTGTGTTTTCTAAGTCTCAGATATATGTCAAGATCTTAGTTGTTGTTTAGTTTCAACAAAAATATTTGAAGTCAAGTTTTGAACTTAACACATGTTGATTCAAAAGCTCACGCTTCAAAGATCTTATCAAGTACTCAAAGAGGAGTCTAGCTCATGGATCACGTTTGGATCAAGTCTACTTGGAGAAGAAGATTTTAAGAGAAGACTTGTATCTAGTATTTGTAAGTGTTAAGATTTTTATTTTTAGATAAAATGTAAATGATAGATTAGTTGTGGGTTGCTCAAGCTTATACACAACACAAAAGTTTGATTTTTTGAAAAATACGATTTTTGTTTTAAGCTTTAAATTCGATGCCTCAAAATAGTTCACATGTTTGTAATATGTGTTGATTTTTGATCACACATATTTGTACTTCAAAGTATTTCAATGAACTTATTTTTATAGATTTTATGGAGATTTTATGAAATTTAAGATGTATTTTAAAAAGTTATTAAAACTATTTTTTGGCTTCCTGCGGTCGCCGAAGGCTGAGCGGTCGACCGGCGTGCACAAGACGTGCACAAGCCCATGTGACTTGAGTTCGGTCGACCGACCAGTCGACCGCAGTAGAGATCGTCGACCGACTGAGTTTGTAGAGCTCTCAGGTTTGCTCGGCCGACCGGACGGCCGACCGTTCTGCTTATTTGCTCCAACACCCTTGTAGTTTTCTGGCCATAACTTCCATTCTTATATTCAATTAATATAATTTAAATTACATTTCAAAAATAACTTTCAGGGCTACATTTCTTATTCAATAGTCAATTTCTGATTCAAATGTTAAAGATATCAAATGTTGGGTTGAAGTCTGTTCTTGTTCTGAAAACAGTTTACAGTTTCTAATTTGATAACTTTTAGTATTTTGTTGATAACCTTCTACTCTGAAATGATATTGATTTAATTTAAGTTGCATTAGAAAGAAGACGGAAAGATCTACAAATTCTTCCTAAATACTTATTTCCAAATTCTAACATTTTAGGCCTAAAAACTGTGCTCAAAGTTAACCTATTGCACAGTCTGGGTCTGTGGTCGGTTGACTGCCCGATCGACCGCCAGACTCCAACGATCAGAAATTTGACCGTTGGTTAGTTGACCGGGCAGTTGATCGATAGGCCATTTCTGGCTGTTTTCGAACCATAACGGCTAGTTTTTCTTGGCCTATAAACATGGGATTTTTGGGTGAGTTTTACACAAGTTTTTCAAGAGCTTATTTTCCCATATTCAATAGAGTTTTCCCAACAAGTTTTTAGAGCTTCATTGCCATATCAAAAGAAAGTTTATCAAGAGTGATTTTCTTGAGTTTTTAAAAAGCTTTTTCTTGAGTTTTTCTTTTCCAATCTATCTAGTTTTCTCACACAAGTTTGAGCCTTTTCATTGTCATATCTATCCTATAAGATCCTTGTTTGTGAGAGTGCTTGTTGGTGATCAAGAGAAGAGATCACCAAATATTCCAATCATTGTATTTAAAGGAGTTGTAGAGGTTGCGGCCTCGGCGAGCTTATGGGTTCGTGTGTATTTTTCTTGCGGGAACAAGTGAGAGACTTGCGGGTCCAAGAGTTTTTGAGGGAGCTTGTTGTAGGTGTTGCGGCACCGAGTGATCTTGTGAGATCGTTATAGTGAAAATCCTTCATAGTGTTGAAGGCGGGGACGTAGAGCAAGTGGCTCGAACCTCGAAACGAATCTCTCATGTTTGTGATTACTTATCTCTCCTTCTCTCACTTGTATTTATATATCTTGCATGCTTTTATTGTTTACATTCTCACATGCTTGATATACTTGTGCTTTATTAATATACATGCTTGGGTTGTTTTAATATCTTGCATGCTCTTGTAGATCACATCCTTACATGCTTGATGTTGTCATTGTGCTTGTGTGCGCACTTGTATCAAACCAAGAGAGCTAAAGTAGCATCTCAACTCTTAGTCTAGGAATCTTGAGGAGAAGTCCAAAGCCTTTCACCGAGAATTCGGCTTCGCTCTTTGGGTATACAAAGTGTGTTTATTTAGTTGCATAATTAGTTTTTAATTTCATATTAGTTTTGCATTAGATTAACTAATCACCTATTCATCCCTCTAGGTGACTTACACCACTCACTAAAGGACTGCCATCTAAAGTCTTTTTAGAGCATATTGCTCATATGGAGATGACTAGTCAAATGATATCCTGATTTAGTGAGAGTGGATAATTTTGTGTATCAGACATTATTTCTAAGTGCATTCTATGTATATTTGTTGATTCCGATAATAAAGTATAACTGCTTTCTTTAAATTTCTTTTGAGTTTAATTTGCGCATTTGAGTTTGTTAGCAGTTAGACTCATTGGAGTCATAAAGCAAGACTCATTGAGTCATAAGATTAGATTCGTTGGAGTCATAAGATTAAACTCATTGGAGTCATAAAGTGAAAACTAGTTGGAATTGTACCTTATGTTCAAAGGACATTTCCATGCTACGCGTCCACATTTGATCTATGTCATTAAGGGTTCTGAAACTTGTGACGTGGAAGGTCCTACCTCGATTATACAGAAGGTAACGACCGTCATTCGGTAGCAGGATACTTAATGGACCAGATTGTTTTGAAATGTGATTTATTGACGGTTAAAGTTTTGGTACCATAAATTTATGTATAACATCCTTCCAATATGACTTGTTTGGCCCAAGTGGGAGATTGTTAGACTTATTTGGATTAGAGTCTAAATTAATTTAGGCCTACACAAGTCTAATTGAATTTATACACCCATCTCTATAAGTCTATGTTGTTGGACCCAATAAAGAATTAATCAAGCCTAATGGTTTGGGTCTAGACACGTTTCAATTACACTTAGCTATGAGTGTGTTTAAATTAAGATGTGAGACTCATCTATATGTGTGAAACTCATGTTATCAATTAAGGGCCTATATCTATGATGAGTTGCATTAGAAATCCTTGATGCTATATATATCATGGCTAGGATTCCCTCTCCACTACCATCACTATGACATAATCTCTCTCTTGGAGATTTCTCATCTCCTCTAAGGATCAAGAAAAGAACTTGATGGCTAGAGAGAAGAATTCCTTCCCTCAACTCCGACGTCCTCGAGATCGTGCAACCTTCGGCATCCCTTCCATGATGGAATCATGTATGCCTAAACACTCTTTTCTTTTGATCTTGATAAAGAGGCTATTGCATGTATGAGATCTTATTTGGAATAATTATTAGATCCAACTGTAACCCTCAGTTCCAGTCACCTGTATTTTCCACTGGTGGTCGGTATGGCATAAATACCTGTTCTGATAGCCTAAACTAAGTCTACTTTAACTCTAATAATATTTTCTAATATTTCAGATTTTTCTAGATTTTTTCAAAATTGTTCTAATTTAATTGAAGATTCTCGAAATTCGTGATCCATCTGTGCGGTTATACGACTTACAGATTTTTATTTGCAATTGGGGATGAATTTCATGAATCCGATTTCTCAGTAATGTTTAAAATAATATTTGCTATTTTTAAGAATTTTTAGGAATTTTTCGAATTAAATAAGATTTAATTGAGTTAAGAAAAGGCAAAAATAAAAATAAAAATACATAGAAAAGAAATAAAATTTAGTATAGGTACTATAGCAGACCCGACCCGATACTGTAGCAGATCAGTTACTGTAGCAAACAGACCCGTTAAGCTTTTTATTGATTTTTAGGCTTATTTTAATTCAAAAAATTCGAAATAAACTTAAAAATTTCCAGAAAATTCACAAAAAATCACAAATTAAATTTGGAACTTGTAAAATTATTTTGATTGTAATATTACTTAAAATAATATGAAACTAAATATTCCTTATAATTATTATTTAATGATTGTTTAATTAAAAATTGCCAATAAATTTCTAAATATCACCAAAAATATATATATAATTCATAATCCAGTAATATGTAAATATTATACATTAATTTATTAGTTTATGCATGTATTTTATCATGAAATTATATTTTAAAATGGTTGCTAAAATTCAGAAATTGAATTATTTGAAAATTTTAACCAACCAAAATTATAATAAATAGTAAAAATTACATTCTCATTTAACTTATCTCTAAATAAAAATATGTCTAGTCTCTAATTAATACACGCAATGTTTAGGCCGTGAATTTTACCCATACCGGTTGCAGTTACGAAAATTCAGATTCCAACGACATCAGGCAAGTGCACATACTCTCTCTCCTCTGTGTTCTTTGTTAATTTATAAATTTCTTTAAAAATCTCAATTTTCATATCTTTCCCTGATCATGTGTATCGGAAGACATGCATGCATAGGATGTTTGTTACATAAATGATCATTCAAGCACAATAATAAGTTAGTAAATACTAAAAAATTAAGTTGATGTCACCCTATCTCATGATTATTATTTTATGATTATGTCTACATCTTAATACACTGACATCACTTATACTATTATGCATTTGTCACTTGATATTATCACCATTTTCTGTTTTCCTGAAATTTTGATACGCATTATAGTCACTTGATACCGATTCCTGATCTTGTTACACTGAGTCACACATTATCTTGCACTTACATTGATTAATGAAGTTAACCAAGCGGGGTTACTGGGATAGACTGCAGTAGAAAAAATTCAGGGAGGTATGCTTGGAAGGGCGGCTCCTCCGAGGGCCTTGCCACATGTGTCCTTATTATTTATGCGCGCACCTGTTATTACATGTTACATGATACCTGAGTACAGTGAACTTTTCTCCCTGCTATTAGGACCACTAGCACATCATTTGTTTGATATGCAGTTGTCCCGTGGGATGGGTCACAGGATGACTGCATTAGTTAGGATAATAAAACTTGCTAGACTTAGTACATTATTTGTGACATGGATGATTGTGACTACATGATGTTCCTGGACTTGCCATGTTATTTTTAACTTGTGATCTTGTGTTCTTGTGACCTGATGATTATGATATATGACATTACTTATCCAAGGTGCTTCATGCTCATTATATACATGTCATAGCATACACATGACCTTATTTCATATGATCTAGTGTTCTGTTACTCTTGCTGGTATTTTATCTGTCAGTTTTATTACCGTCAGATTCATTATTCATTCATTCCAGTGCTCTACTTGTACATTTTCATATTATTATTTCCTCTTTTCATGTGTGCACTTGCTGGTCTGCTTCTGCCACACCTTGATTTTTCAGCACTAGAGCTTGAGGAGACTGACATGCCACTATTCGAAGGAACCCAGGAAGACTACTAGGCGTGAGTCTGAAGTTTCTTGTCTTATGTATTTTGGCATTTGGTCTTGTTGTGATGACCTACCAAAATTGTATCTTTTGTATTCCTATTTGTTATGCTCCCTTTTTGTATCCAGACAAAGACTATTATACATGTATGTCTTTTATGTGAAATGAAACTTTTGGTTGTCTTTTGTATATGTGTGTGAGAATTTGGCTCCTTTACTACGACGTAAGGTATTCACATAAGAGATTTCCCTCTTCGTGAGTATCTGCTGGCTATCGTCATGTATCCGTACTCCGTATTTTGGGAAGCGGGGCGTGACATGATTTTGTTGGTATCAGAGCCAGGTTTATATAATTCCGTACCATATAAAGACAATCATGTTCACATATAAGAAAAAGCATCTATAACTGTCTGGATACACATCGTTAACCTAAACCCGTGCCTAGATACCCTCTAAACTATTCCCTATCCATTCCAGACACTCATGACTCAAAATAGAAATATTTCCTCTTCCCCCCAAGTCGACCCAACCTCAGAAAACACAGAGATCCTCCAAACTCTGAAACGCATGCCAGAATTGCAGTAGGATCAGAATAGCCTACTTCAGGCCGGAGTGATGAGGGCCCAGGAGTCTGCGGAGCATGATCTGATGGGTTAACCTCTAACCATGCGCCGATTAAGATGGGGAACGTCTTAGATTTTTGAAGGTTACACCCAAGTAACTTCTCAGGAGTATCGAAGTCTTGCCTGGAACAACCCTTATTTCCAAGGCGCCGTACCTCATGGCTTCGGTAGAACTAGCAGAACTAAAGCCCCATGAAAGGAATTACCCAACCTAAGATCTGGAACTGACGGCGGTCATCTTCGCCCTTAAGGTATGGAGACACTATCTTCTCGGAAAATGTGTGTGGAGATATTCACATATCATAAGAGTCTCAAGTACATTTTTACCCAAAAGAAGCTCAACATGCGCCAGAGGAGTGTCTAGAGCTCATGGCAGACTATGTTTAGATCTGCAGTACCACCCCAGAAAGGTGAATTTAGTTCCTGATGCTCTCAGTAGGAAGCCCTCTTTCATGATGATGACTCAGCAGAAGGAGATGCAGGAAGAGATTCTTAGGCTAGACTTGGAGATCATTCTACTTGGAGATATTGGAAGACTCATGACCTTTGTGATTCAACCATCTCTGATCGAGAAGATCAAGGAGGTTCAGAAGGAAGACCCACAGTTGCAGAAGATCAGAGAAGCAGTGGAAGCCAGACTAAGGCAGGATGTAATTATCCATACTGATGGTTCGCTTCGGTTCAGAAGCAGACTCTATGTACCATCTGGGAAACTTCGAAGGGAGTTGCTATCTGAAGCTCACAGTTTCCCTTATTGGTACACCCTGGAGGTACTAAAATGTACAGAGACCTCAAGCAACACTTTTGGTGGCATGGGATGAAGAGAGAGAGAGAGCTCGATTCGTAACCCATTGTCTTGTATGCCAGCAAGTCAAGGTGGAACACCAGAGGATGGTCGGGCTGCCACAACCACTCCATATTCCCGAATGAAAGTGAGAGAATATAACCATAGACTTTGTTGTAGGCCTGCCTAGGAGTCCAAGAGGGAACAATGCTATGGGTAATTGTGGGCCGACTCACTAAGAGTGCTCACTTTATACCGAACAGCCCACAGAAGCATTGGAAGAGAAGTACATGCATGAAATAGTCAGATGGAATCCCTATTAGTATTGTATCAGATAGAGACACTAGATTTGTGTCGCGTTTCTGAAAAAGTTTTCAGAGGAGCTTAGGCAGCAAGTTAAAGTTCAGCACGACATTCTATCCTCATACTGATGGCCAATCAGAAAGAACTATCTAGATTCTAGAAGATATGCTTAGATCCTGTATACTGGACTTTAAGGGATCATGGGATGACCATCTGCATTTAGTGGAGTTCTTGTACAACAACAGCTATCAGGTTAGTATCCAGATAGCTCCATATGAGGCACTCTATGGGAGAAAGTGTAGATCTCATGTGTGTTGGGATGACATTGGCGAAGAAAACAGCTCAGCCCAGATCTGATTTTGCAAATAATAGAGAAGGTCACCAAGATCAGGAAACATATGAAAGCCGCTCAAGATCGTCAGAAGAAGTGGGCTGATGCCAAGAGAAGACCCTTAGAGTTTGCAGTAGGTGACCATGTATTTCTTAAGATCTCACCAACTCGAGGGTCATTAGGTTCGGCTGCAGTGAGAAGCTGGGTCCCAGATGCATTGGACCTTTGACATCATAGAGTGAGTCAGAGAAGTAGCATACCGAGTAGCCTTACCTCCAGCACTAGATGGTGTTCATGACGTATTCCACATCTCTCAATTAAGGAAGTACGTCAGGGACGATCAATATATTCTAGACTATTCACACTTGAGACTGAACCGCGATCTATCCTATGAGGTTCAGCCAATCTGCATTATCGACAAGAAGGAGAAGGTTCTGAAAAACAAGACCATTCCCCTGGTACTGGTATCTTGGGATCTAAACTCTCTTGAGGATTTCACCTGGGAACGGAAGATGAGATCAGGGCTAAATATTCTCATCTCTTCTCAGGTAATTTATCTCACCATTAGCTATATATTCATCATTTTATAGCTTAGAATATTCTTCTCCTTATTACTTTTGAATTTCGAGGACGAAGTTCTTTTTATTAGGTGAGTTGGCTTGTAACCCTCGGTTCCAGTCACCTGTATTTTTCACTGGTGGCCGGTATGGTATAAATACCTGTTCTAGTGGCCTAAACTAAGTCTACTTTAACTCTAATAATATGTTCTAATATTTCAGATTTTTTAAATTTTCAAAATTAAATAAAGATTCTTGAAATTCGTGACCCATCCATGTCGCTATACGACTTCTGGATTTTTAATTTGCAGTCAGGGATGAATTTTGTGAATCCTATTTCTCAGTAATGCTTAAAATAATATTTGCTATTTTTTAAAATTTTGTTCGAATTAAATAGGAATTTAATTGAGTCAAAAATAAAAATAAAATAAAAATAAAAATAAAAATTTGAAAATTATTTGCAATCACAAGAGTTTGAACTCAAATCTTCTAGGAATGAATGTAATGAGTAAATCTTGATGCCACATTGGCACGTGGTTGAAGGCCCAAGCCCATTTATTTAAATCTCCTTTAACTCTCTTCATCCTCTCCAACTTCCCCTACTCTCTCTAACTTCTCCCATACTATCTCTCCCTCATTCTCACTCACCCAAACTGAACCCACTACTCCCTCCACGTAGCCTAAAGGGTGGCTTAGAGATGTGTGGTGCCTGTAAAAGGGTATCTCACCATCTCAAGTCATTTGCAAACACAAAATTCTCTCCCTTTCTCACACACTCTCTCTCTTTCTCTCCGGAAGCTCTGAAGTGCTAGTCGAGCAGAAGAAGATTCAGACTGAAAGTAAGCATTCCAGATAATTTATTTACATTTTCGTAGAATTAGTTCTTTGTAGCATTTCATCGAACACGTAGTACGCATTACATTTTAGCTTTAATTTTACCATTAAAAGCTTATGCTAAAATCAGAATAAAATTTTGTAGAACACATACGTCATGCTTGTAATTGTCACTTTTTTTAGGATTTTTAAGAATTTTTAATTGAAGAAAAAAATACAGAAAGAAAATAAAAAGA
Source organism: Agave tequilana (assembly GCA_038442645.1). Lineage (NCBI taxonomy): Eukaryota > Viridiplantae > Streptophyta > Magnoliopsida > Asparagales > Asparagaceae > Agave > Agave tequilana. The sequence goes on along the minus strand of JAVJIF010021906.1, from coordinate 55,016 downwards.
GAAAAAGAGAAAGAAAAAAGGAAATAAAAAGAAATAAAATTCAAAAATAGGTAATGTAGCATTTTACTGTAGCAGACCCGACCCGACACTGTAGTAGGCCAGACCCAGACCTGCCACTGTAGCAGACCCTTTACTGTAGCAAACATACCCGTTTAGCTTTTATTGATTTTTGGCTATTTTAATTTAGAAAAATTTTAAATAAATTCAAAATATTCTAGAAAATTCACAGAAAATCACAAACTAAATTTAGGACTCTGTAAAATTATTTTGATTATAATATTACTTAGAATAACATGAAATTAAAATTTTCTTATAATTATTATTTAATAATCATTTATTTAAAAATTGCCAATAAATTTCTAAATATCACAAAAAATATCTATAATTCATAATCCAGTAATATGTAAATATTATACATTAATTTATCAGTTTATGCATGTATTTTATCATGAAATTTATTTTAAAATGGTTGCTAAAATTCAGAAATTGAATTATTTGAAAATTTTAACCGACCAAAATTATATAAATAGTAAAAATTACATTCTTATTTAACTTATACTTAATAAAAAACATGTTTAGTCTCTAATTAATTCACGCAATATTTAGACCGCGAATTTTACCTAGAGCCGGTTGCAGTTACGGAAAATCAGGTTCTGACGACATCAGACAAGGGACACGATTCTCTCCTCGTTGACTTTCGTCTTGATCTTAATTTTTGCCTCTTAATTATAAATCATGGTTATCATATCGCATGATCGTCAGCACTATCCTGTGATCATATTTGCAGAACAGCTTTTCCTCTTCTGATTATATGACTAATTATTCTATTCTTGATATTATTACCGATACCATCTCATGTTATGTTCATTACCTTACATATCATGTTTGCATCTTGTTCCTATACATGCATGCATCTAACTAAAATTGACATGATTTTCTTGTATGTGATAGATCTTGACATGTACACCTATATTGATTGTGACTAACTGTATCATCTGGATTGTTCGAGGATAATTGAATTATGATAATCAGATGTAATGACTATCTTGATCGTTTAAGATTTTCAGAAATTATTGTAATCCTGATAATACTGAAAATTAATCGAGGAAATTGACCATTACATTATGAGGAATTATTCGAGAATACTTATTGGATTATTGACATATGATCGTGACCGATTTATTATGACCTTTGGATTATATGACACTGACATTACTTGCACTACTTTTCATTTATCTAGTATCACTTGCACAACTTTTATATTTGTCACTTGATATTGCCACTGTCTACATTGTCTCGGATCTTGATACACATTGTTTCACTATGTGGCACTGATATCCATGACACTATTTTCAAATCATATATACTGAGTCACATACTATTTTGCACTTGCATTGATTAATGAAGTTAACCAAGCCGAGGTTACTGGGGGAGACTGTAGTAGGAGAAATCCAGGGAGGTGTGCTTAGAAGGGCGATCCCTTGTGGGTTTGGATGCCACACGTGATCTTGTTATTTATGCACACTCCTATTATTACATGTTACATGATACCTGAGTACAGTGAACTGTTTTCCTCTGCTATCAGGATCCACTGACGCATCACTTGTTTGATATGCAGTTGTCCTGTGGGATGGGGCACAGGATGGTTGCATTAGTTAGGGTAAGAAAACATACTAGACATATGCACTTGTACATATCCTGCATTATCTTCAGTGATCTAGTACCTGACTTATATTTTCATGATACTGACACTTGAGACTCATATGACATGCATTATCTTGACTACATGATATTCCTAGACTAGCCATGTGATTTTAACTTGTGATCTAATATTCTTGTGGTCTTGTGATTATACTACATAACAGTTACTCATCCAGGACATCTCATATTCATTATATACATGTCACAATATGCATGCATGGTCTTATTGTACTTGGTCTATCGTCCTGATTATTCCTGTTATTGTTATTACTTTCAGTTTTCGATACTGCCAATCATATTGTTCTTATTTCAATACTTTACTTGTAGTGTTACTGTATCTTCATATTCTCTCTTTTCTCGTTCTTCTACCTTCGTATGCACTTGCTGGTCCGCTTCTGATAGACTTTATTATTTTTTAGTATCTAGGTCAAAAAATCGATATCGGGAGTTGATTGTAGTTAATTTTCTGCTTCAATTATTCTTCACTGAGTTCAGTTTCTTTTCTTGACTTATCTTATTCAGATATGGTGGATGATATTACTTAAGCTTCAATATTTCATATATGTGATTATATCCCTGCGTTTGAATGTATATAAATATATGTGTGCTATCATGCTCGTTGTTAGCAACCTAAGGTACTCATGGAAGAGATTTCACTCTTCGTGAGTATCTGCCGACCATCGTCACGTACCTATATTTCATATTTTGGGAAGCCGGGCGTGACACCAACACATTGATCCAAGCTAAGTTTTACTAGTTCATGAGTTTATAAGTTTCAGAGAATACAACTGCAAGTCTGCGCTTCAAGTCTAGTCGCACCACGACCAACTCTCTGAGCTGCAACCACATACAATGCTAGAAGTAATGTTGCTTTTCAGTGGTTTTCCTCTATAGTTATGGCCACTATTTTGCTAATTATACTGCGGGGTTGATGAACACTATATTGTTAAGTACAACTATAGTTCAAGTTCATATAAATCTGATGCAAAGACTCGAAGAAAGACTCGAGCCATGACTCGAGGAAAACCCCGAGCTCTGGCTAGACAAAAGACACGAGCTCTAAGTTGGGAAAAAATCCCAAGCTCCAGCTTGATGAATGAACCAAGCTCTCGCTCAAGGCAAAATCCCAATTTTTGGCTCGGTGCAAAAACCTGAGCTCCAGTTCGACGAGTGACCCAAGCTCCGGCTCGAGGCAAAACTCTGAGCTCGGGCTTGGGGACTGAAAAATGAGCCCAAACGTAGAAAGACCTCGAGCTCTGGCTTTGTGTGTAAAACTCCGAGCTTAGGCTTAGGGACTAGAAATGAGCCCAGGCTCATAAAAACCTTGAGCTCAAGCTTCAAGCATCAAACTCCAAGCTTAGGTTTGGGAACTTGAAATTGAGTCCAGGCTCAAAAAGACCTCAAGCTTAGGCTTCAAGCGTCAAACTCCAAGCTCAGCCAGGGGTTAGAAATGAGCCCAGGCTCATAAAGTCCTTGAGCTCTGGCTTGGAGCATCAAACTCTAAGCTCAAGCGTGAAAAATTGAGTCCAGGATAAAAAAATAGCTCGAGCTGTTAGAATTAAAGGCCCGCGGATCGGGACTCTATTATGTGCCCATATTGGGTTAGACCTAATAAGGATTGATAAAAGATCTCATGAAAAAATGATAAGATAACCTTGGTTTGAAATTCAAATCAACATTGATCTTGATCATGTTAGTTATTGTTAATTGTAGATAAGGATTACAACTCTATCTCCTAACATTTATATAATCCTATGAGAAGTAGATGGAATATGAAGTGTGATCATCTTCTTTCACACAAAAAGAATCCTAATTTCGTCTTCCTCATTCACAAGGAGTTTGCATTGGGGTATTTGAACTGTGGATTTAAGGATAGTCGTTCTTAAAGCGTTAAGGATCGAGATAACTACAAGGAGCGGGATTGAGTCTACTACTGATGTTGCTTCTGTAGAGGTAATCTTTATTTCTCTATTTCATGTTTAGTATGTCCTAAATTCTACATTGGTATTAGAGCAATCATGATCTTTAGGGTTCATGCTAGATCAATTAATTAATTTAGTTTTTTAAATTGATTAATCCAAAGACATGCTTGTGGAATTTAGATTGTGGGTTAATTACAAAAAACAAATTTTTATTATGAATCAGTGCGTAGATCATGTTCATGATTATTTATTGGATTGAATAAAAATCGATTTTGTTGATTCACTTATTATTCTGCCCAATTTATATATTGCTTATTCATGATGGATTGCAAAAAAATCGAATATTGATTGTTGATAGACTTCCTATATGTTCTTTTTTTTGTGATCCGATCAAACACCGTAGTCCGCCGCCAATGCCACAGGTTATGGCCACAGCCTGCAGTGCCCATGGGAGGTGCTGTCGCAGCCTGCAGCACCCACTGGGGGTGCTGCCGTGACCTGCAGCGCCCATGGGAAGCGCTATCGCAGCCTGCAACGCCCAGATGGGGCGCTGTCTTGGCCTGCAGCGCCCACCAGGTAGCGCCAAGTTTTAAACCCTCAAAATTACAGTCTTAGGCTGCTTACGGTCGATCGACCGGTTGACCGCCGGCTGGCTCGGTCGACTGACCGGTCGACCGACATGCATATGTGCATGAGCCCAACTAGCGGTCGACCGACCGGCTCAACCCTACTTTCTGGTTGGCCCCGGTCGACCTGACGGTCGACCTACAGAGCTATACTCTCTGTGCTTTGGGGGCGATCGACCGGACGGCCAATCGGTAACCCCAACGGTCATAAAAATGATTGTTGGTCGATCGACCAGGTGATCAATCGACAGGCCAGTTTGGCCTAGGTTCTGCCTCTAACGGCTAGTTTTTGTTTGGGCTATTTATAGGGGTTTTCTTTTTCAGATTTTAACAAGATTTTCAAGAGCAATAGTTCCTATCTTCAACTGATTTTTTGTAGTAAGTTTTAAACAAGTTTTTGGTGCTTCTAAATCTAAATCTCTATTTTGTTTCAAAGTTTTGAAAAATCAAAGAAAAATAAGTTTTGGGAAACTAGTTTCTACTTTTAATTTCTATATCATTTCAAGAGTTTTTCTAAGAGTTTTCTTTTGTGTTTTCTTTTCAAATACTTTGTGCACTTACATACTTGAGCTCTTCATTGCAAATCTATCATCTAGGATCTTGAATTGTGAGAGATATTTTGTTTGTGATCTTTGTGATCACCAAATATTGTTTGTGGTCATTTGATCACTAAGTTGTAATCTTTCTTTACTTTGTGCCTGGCTTTGTGCCTTCCCTCTTGTGTAGAGGTGTGAGATAGTTGGAGTTGTGTACTCCTGGTTGTAAGTTGTAATTTCTCGGTGAAGGTCTCTTTGTGGAAGATCCTTAGTGGATAGTTGAAATCCTTCTGTGTAAAGCGGGGACGCAGAGCGGTGGCTCGAACCTCGAAATATATTATCATGTTTGCGTTTGGATTTCTCTATCTCTCAGCTCTCTACTCTTTATATCTTGCATTGTTATTATTGCTCATATCTATACATGCTTGATATTATTTATGTGCTCACACTTTTATTTAACTAAGAGAGCTATTGAAGCACCTCAACTCTTAGTTTAGAGGAATCATGAGGAGAAGTTTTAGAGCCCTTCACGGGAAATTCGGTTTCACTCTTGGTTACACGTTGTGTGTATTAGCATTTAGTTTTAATTTCACACTTTTATCCTAGATTAGTACTACACCTATTCACCCCCCTCTAGGTGTACTTCCAGAAGCTCTATCGGCTGCCCGATCGACAAATCGGTCGACCAACCAAGTCTAAAAAATAGATGCATGGAAAATGGAAATTCTTTGAAACACTTTTGATTTTTCATCTAGATATTTGAATACATGTATACAAACATAATTCTTGGAAAAATATGAAGTCCAAATGTGTGTGATTATAGATCATCACAAACTCAACATAGAACTAATATTTAAAAAAATGAAATTCCTTTGAAAAAAAAATGTTTTTCAAAAACTATTTTGATAACCAATCTAAACTTTTGAAATTCTTTTCAAAAACTTTGGAAACAAAACACATAAATTTGTGTGTGAATCTCATAAGCTATCAAAGTCACGAATGTTGATTTTGGCAAAACTAATTCTTACACAACAAAATAGAAAAAATTCTTTTCTTGAAATGCTTCATTTTGCAACTTGGATTCTTGAGCTTAACTCCTATCACGAGTGACGTGATTGAACTTGATGTTTGGGCTCTTGGATCACTAAATGGAAAGCTTCAAAACTTGTGAGTCTTGAGAGAATCTTAAACATATGGTTAAGAAGAAACTTTTTTATTAACTTGAAACTTATGTAGATGAAATCATTAGTATAAATAACTACATGAGATTATCATCATCAAAATTAGGGTAAATGATTTTTGGGCCAACAATATAGATCTAGAGAAATAAAGCCATTGGGGCAAAACACAAGCCAGATTGGTTTGACAGTCGACCGGCCGGTCGACCACCCAACGGCTATTTTCTAGCCTTTGGGGTTGCTAGTCGACCATGCCTAACATCTAGAGAGCACTGCTTTTAGGCGATCGATCGAGCAGTCGACCGAAACCTAGAAACAGAGAGCACTCAGTCTTCTGCGATCGATCGGCAACCATGCACAACGCTTAGGCATGTGCACATCCGGTCAACCGGGCTCAACCCAAAAACCATATTATACTTATTTTAGATATTTATTTAAATCCAAATAAATACCAATAGATCTCAATAAATTCTAAAAAATAACTTAATGTAAATACATTAAAGTACAAATATGTATAAACAAGTGAACTTATTTTTAAGATATTGAAATGCAATCTTGAGACAAAACCATATTTTCTAAAAAATAAACTTTTAAATTGAAATTCAGTTTTTCCAAAACGTGCATAAATACAAAAACAAGTTATCCAAACTCACTTTTAACATAATGTATATGGATAAAATCGAATACACATATAAAACATATAAACTTGTTTTTGATGAAACTCAACTCATGAATACTAAAACAAAAACTTGTTAAACCAAAACCCAAAACTCATCAAAATAAGTTTCTTTGAATAAATAAAACTCTAATATGTGTGAATAGAATCCAACGCATGTTCCAAACTATAAAGCTTATTATTTTGAGATATAAATCATATAAACACAAGATATGAGTTTAAAACACAAAGTATAGAATCTTTTACAAATTGATTTTGTTTAAACTCAACTTCTTGTAAACCAAAACACGAAAACTTTTATTCTTGAAAATCAATATTAAACTTTGGTGTTTGTGTAAATGTATAAGTTTGAGCAATCAAAACTAATCTATTCTTTATAAATATTCTAAACTTACTAATTAGTCTCTAATTTTGCATAATTTTTATCATATCCGTATATTTATTTGGTATAAAATTCTGCTAATAAAGCTTTGCTTGCTTGATTCTAGGTCCATGGTGTGCAATGAAGAAGAAGACCCTAAATCACCATTTAATTGGTGATTAAAAGCCTATATCATAGCCATCAACCTAGAAGAGCTGATTCGTCAAAATTAGGGGCCCAAAACCTGAAACTGAGAGCAGAAGCTGACTGGGGACAGACAGGACAGCGCGCGGCTTAAAGCGTCGCGCGCGCTTCCCTTGGGACGCCGCCCGCGGCCGTACGACCGCGGTTAGGCCCTGGCTTCGGGCCAGGGGTTATCCCCTGGCCCCCTTCCCTGGTGCCTATAAATACCCCTTGGGGTTCTAAAGCAAGGGATATGCAATGTTTTAGGGTAATTTTCATCTCCATTTTGTAGTTTAGGGTAGTTTAGGTTAGTGTTCTTCTTCTTCCTCCCTTGTATTTTTCAATTTGTAGATCTTGTAATAGGGAGAGAGAGTGGTATATGTTGGGAAGCAAGAGTGCTTGTTTTAGAAGGTGACAATCTATGAAAGGTGCTCTCTTACCTTATCTTTGTTTTCTTCTCTCTAATCTCTTTTACATGTTTAGCTAATCTTTTCTCTCATGGCAACTAACAACTAACCACCAACTAGTCTAACTTCTTTTATGATAATCCACATGAATCTAATAGCCTCTACTTGGCCTTGCTCTTGCAAGAGCCATTGATGGCTCATGATGATGGATCTAACACTATAACTTCCTAACTCTCTAACAAGCTAACATTACTTTACTCCATGCTTACTTTTAGTTTTGATGGTTTAAGTGTATTTCGAACTTGTTTTGTTGAGTTTGGATGTGATGAGTTACATATGGGTCATGCTTTATAAAGCTCTTGAACCAAGGACTAGTGATGGCCAATGATACATGTGAGACAACTATCACTAAGAGGTTAACATGTTGGTGGAGTCATTAGTAGTTAGTAGCCATGAGTTTTCTTTCTTTTTCACTTTGTTTTAGATATACAAACAAAAACACAAATATTTTATCTTCTATGTTTCCCACTTCTTTGTGTTTCGATGTACTTCTCTTTTCATTCTTTTCTTTTTCATTCTTTAAAACTTTAAAGAACCATTAACATACACGTGAACATACCGTGTAAGCTTCTATCGCCTCCCGTCCTTGTGGATTTGACTCGTTTTAGCCTCTATGATATAACAGAAGTATCGAGAAAGCCAAAGTACACACTTTAAATATTAATTTCAAAACATATTTTGTGCGCGATTTTCACCCGATCACTTACAGATTCTAAACTCAAGTCTTCTTGAAGATTTTTTTCCTCCATGTAGACTTGACCCAAACTCGATGTTTATAGATCCAGACTTCTCTTGAGTACTTGATATGATTTTTATGCTTGAGCTCTTGAATCAACACGTGCTTGCTTTAAAACTTGACTTTGAATTTTTTATTGAAGCTAAACACCAGCTAAGATCTTGATTAAACATCTGAATCTTAAATAATAAAATTATTAGTACTATAACTATATGAGTTAATCTTTGTTGGCACTTCAAAAAGACAAATTACCCAGGTAGCACTTTAACTGGTCCGAACGATATCCGAACTTGTCGACATTTATAAAAGACGAGATACAGACAAGCTGACAACTAGGTTTCGCCCATTCTTAGAGATAAAGCGATGACTAAAACCTTACTAATCTAGTGAAGCAAATAGTAAGCCAAGTATCACCTGTAAAGAGGCCTAAGCATGGCCCAAGAGGATACCTTCGCTTGAGGCTCTATAGCCTTGCTGAAGGGCTAAAATATTAGCTTTGCCTGAACCTTTTCTTGTGAGCTTTGCCTGAAGCTCTTCATAGCTCTGCAAAGAGCTAACTTTCAGTACTGTTTGAAGCTAATTACAGCTTCACTGAAGCAAATACTAGCTTCACTTGAAGCTTTCTTGTGGCTTCGCCTGAGAGCTGTGCTAGCTTCGCGTGAAGCTAATTTCAGCTTCGCTTGAAGCTTCTGCACCCCCTATGGGAGGGTTTGTCAGGTCAACACTTGACCAAGTATTTAGTGGGCTAACCCCACTGCTTTAGTGGGGTTAATGCCACTTTAAGTGGGCGATTACATCCGCCCACTTCGTCCCACATTAAGTGAATATAGCCGGTCAAATGACCATTTTTAGGCTCGTACGATCCTATCTAGCCTCATACAAGGCTTGTACTTAGCTTCTTGCGCAAAGCTCAAAATAGCCTCTGGTGTGAGGCTAACTGACTGTTACCTGTCTTGTTAAATTTTAGTGACAGTTACACCCCTCAGAGCCTATAAATAACTCATTCTTAGGATGAGCTGGAGGCAGGTGGGAAAAAGACTAAAAAAGAGTTAAGAGAGAGCACACATCAGCAGAACCAACTCTCTTGCTTTCAAGAAATTTAGAGAATCATTTCTCTAAATTCAGGATATTAATACCCTCAGATCTTCCTCTCTCAAGGACTCTCCGGAACCAGGTGAGAAGGAATTCCTTAAGACTCCATAGATCACATCGTCAACGGAACAAAGTGATCGCACACTGATCCGACTTCTACTAGCACACTTTTCAGAATCTCAGAAGAGACACTTGTAATTTTTTCTTTTTAATTACTTGTAATTTTCTCTTCAAAATTTTGTAAGTTTCCCCGATTTTGATTTTCATTGAAAAATAAGATGGCGACTTCGCTGGGAAATTTCTTCTCCACTGTTGAGAATCAAGTGCCGCAATGGGACATTGGGTCTACTGCAGAGACCCTGGTCATTCACTTTGACCTAGAGAAGTTTGAACAACTTCTCTCTGAGGGTAGTACAAGTCCTCTACATGTACGCAAGTACAGAAAGATTAGTGTAATCAAAGCACCTCTGGCTACATCTTGGAAGCAAGTCTCTGTTGAGACTACTGAGGTTCTCTGTGAACCTATCACAGCCTCACGCGAGGCTAAACAGGCTCCACACGAGCTTACCATAGTCTCAAAAGAGATTAACTCAGCCTCGCGCCAATGTGTTAACGTTACGCACGAGGCTATAAAGGTTCCTTGTGAACCTAAAATAACCTCTTCAAAGGCTATGTGGATTGCAAAATCCACAATCTCCTCTCTTGGTTCAACTTCATGCGAAGCTAAAATAGTCTCTGACCATAAGACTATCTCAGCTCTTCGTAGAGCTAACATCGCTTGTCCCGCGAGGCTAAGGCTAAAGCACTTTGTGCTAATAATGAGGCTACTGCAGCCCCACTTATATCATCAGCACTACTGGACAGTGCTAGGCTCGCCACTAGTGGCAGACCCAAAGCACTAAGTGCTCAATTAGCTTCACCATGTGAAGCTAATTTAACTCTTCGCAGAGTTTAGCCTCGTCTATCACGCGAGGCTAAGACCAAAAAATCTTTGGGTGCTAATAGCGTAGCTGATTCAACAACGCTTTCACTGACAGCACCAATGCTAAGAGTCTCTACCGCGAGGCTAGAGACAAAGCATCGGGTGCTAAGGATCTCTGCCGCGAGGCTAGAGATAAAGTGCCACAGGGTGCTAACAACGAAGCTATTTTAGTGTCGCTTGAAGAAAAAGTTCTTGACAGTAAAGCTAAGTTCACCTCCAAATGCAGAACTAAAATAGTAGTTTCGCCTTGCGAAGTTACTTTTTCAAGCGAAGCTATCCTAGCTTCGCTTACAGCCAAAAAGATAGTTATTTTCAAGGCTAAGCCAAAGGCTTCTTAGCCCAAGGGGGCTAGCTTCTAGTCTCCTCGAGTCTCTGTGTTGGATCGGTTAGGTCCAGTTAACACAGACTTGAGAGACTATTTCAACAATAAGTGAAAACTCTGCTATGAGAAATCTATTCACATCTTGTCGTCCCAGTGTAGACAAGCAGGGTGTCAACTTGTGACGGTCCACTCTATCCATTGTTGTTTGGGAACAATTCTCATAACTACTTCTCTAAGCCAACAATCGATGTCTGACCGATTGTCTGTCCGAGCTTCTGAGAAGCCCAAGTCCCAGAAGAAGAAGGCAACAAAGATGGTCCATCTGTTGGCCCAGAGGCCTTCCACTCTAGTTTTGATGATGATTAACTCATATAGTTATAGTTTACTAATAATCTTGTGATATTTTGTTTCAGATACTTAACCAAGATATTAGTAGGTGATTAGCTTCAACAAGGTGTTTTGGAGCTTTTCAAGGTGATTCAAGAGCCCGAGCGTCAAAGTTCATATCTAGCACTCGTTGGAATCAAGCTCGGTGGATCACGTTTGGATCGAGTCGACTTGGAGACGGCGCTCTACAAGAAGACTTCGGTACTTTGTTTAGTTTATGTTTTTAGATCCATTTGTAAAGACTAGATAGTGTGATATGCTCAAGTTCACAACACACACACTTGTTTAAGTTTCATGTTTTGGTTTTCGATTTTTGGTTTAACCGATCTTGGTTTTCATGAATAGATAGAATCAACAAGTTTACATGATTTAATGTATATTAGATTTGTTCTATATACATGTATGCTTCAACTATTTAAACAAACTTAGTTTGATAGTCTATTTCATGAGCTTGAAGTTTGGTATTTTAACAAAACTTATTTTGGATTTATTGTCAAAACATTGATATAAATTTTTATATGTATATTGGATTCTATCTATATACTACACGCTTAAATGTTGTTTCAATATCATGTTTTGTATTTAGATGAGTTTTGGACAAAACGATTTTCCATTTCAAAAATCCTAGTTTTGGAAAATACAGAATTTGATTTTCGGCAAAATTTTAAGGACACAAAAATGATTCAAATAGTTTGAAATATGTGTTGAATTTTTCCACACATGTTTGTATTTCAAAGAGAATATAAGAACTTATTTTGGTGGATTTTTAGAGATTTTATGGGATTTATTTGATATTAAAAAGACCAGTTTTCTAATCCTGTAATCAGCCCTGCTAGGCTCTGGCGGTCGACCGGGCCGGTCGACCGGACCCAGAGTCGGTCGACTGGACCGGTCGACCGACGTGCACAAGGATGTGCACGCAGCCAGCCTATTAGGCCGGTCGACCGAGCGGTCGACCGACTGAAGGCAACCCACTCTCGGGTTGTGCCGGTCGATCGGGCGGTCGACCGGCCAGAGAGCTGTTGCTCTCTGGTTCTGGGAACGGTCGACCGGGCGGTCGACCGGCAGGCTCAGCGGTCAAAAATTTGACCGTTGGCCGGTCGACCGGTCGGTCGATCGGAAGGTCAAAACAGACCTTTCTGCCTGCCAACGGGCAGATTCTGATTGGGGCCTTTATATACCCCATCTCTTGGCTGTTTTGGGTAGAATTTTAAGAGAGAAAATTTTCACATTTGTAAGTGTTTTATTACAAGTTTCAAAAGAGTTTTAGAGCTTAAAAGATTTGATCTTTATCTTGTTTTTAGAAGGGTTGAAAAATCATTGAAAAGAAATTTTTTGGGAATTGATTTGATCTTCATTTGCATTTCTATCTAGAGTTTTTTCCTAGAGTTTTTCTTTAAGTTTTTGATTTCCAAACTCTTTGTTTTCTACACTTGAGCTTATCCTCTATCCTATCTATTAGGATATTTGTTTTGTGGGAAAAGAAATTAGTTTGTGGTTGTGGAAACCCCCAAGTTGTAAACTTCCTTCATTGTGATATCCCTCTAGTGAGAGGAGATTGATTTGGTATCCCTCTATTGTGAGGTGATTGTGAAAGTTGTGGTTGGCTCCCTCTAGTGAGAGGTGGAGATTGTGTTTAGCTCCCTCTAGTGTGAGGTGGAGTTTGTGTTGGAATCTCTCAGGTGTGAGGTGATTGATTTATATTGGCTAAGTGCCTACCCCTCTTGTGTGAGGTGGTGTTTGTGTTGGTTGTGCCTTGCCTCTGTGAGAGGTTGTATTGGTTGAGAGAGGAGTTGTGTACTCCCGATTGTATTTGCCCCAAATCCTCAGTGGAGGTTCACTGTGTGGGAGTCCTGTGTGGACAAGTTAGTGGAAATCCTTCTATGTGAAGGCGGGGACGTAGAGCTGTGTGCTCGAACCTCGAAACATATCCGTGTGTTAGCGATTGATCCACTTTCTCTTAACTCTCTCTATTACTTTGTGCATCTATCATATTGCCATATCAGATACATGCTTGTGTTGTTTGTGAGTGCCTCACTTGTGTTTAACCACGAGAGCTTCATATAGCACCTCAACTCTTATTCAGAGGAATCAAGAGGAGTTAGTCCAGAGCCCTTCACCGGGAATTCGGCTACACTCGTTGGTTACATTAAGTGTGTTGTAATTTAAGTTTTAATTTCCGCATTTTGTTCATTAGATTAGTCGTACACCTATTCACCCCCCTCTAGGTGTACTTACACCATCTTGTAGCGTCCTCCGTCAACATGATAAGCAGAGGGAGGGATTTATTTCGGTCACAATGAAGGAGATGAGGAACCTTTACTCCTCCAGCCAGCTCCCCGTACTCTGATTATAGCCCCGACTTAAGTCAGGTGCTGGTAGAACAAGAGGGTGCCTTCCAAGATACTCGCTCCACGGTAGATTACCCTACAAAGGTGCTGGTAGAACAAGAGGGTGCCTTCCAAGATACTCGCTCCAAGGTAGATTACCCTACAATTACGGACAACCTTCTTCATCAACGGAGATGTGTCGCCAGCACCATTAAGGAACTTATTCCAATCGTTGATAACGAGAGGGAGGCCAATGGATACGCTTCTTCAGCTACCGTTAGTTCGATACAAACAGGGCTTATATCTGCTAATATGGACGACAACAATGATGATGATCTCCTCGGCAGATAGAGGCACAAGAGCAGACTTTCAGAGCTCAGCAAGAAGCTTTGAACAACATCTAACAGATCTAGCTCAGCTCTTGGTTAATAAAAATACCAAGGATACTGGTAGCAATCATGATGAAGAGGAGTACAACGACGATGAACATCCTAGGGCTGAGAAGTCGAAGGAAAGCTCCTCAATTGATGTCAAGGTTATCAAAGGTATCCAAGCTCAGATTGGATCCCTACTGCAGAGGGATGAACTGAAGAAAGTAGGGATGATCTGTTCTTACTCGTTGGAATGGGACTCAGTTCCCTATCCACCAAAGTTCAAGCCATCTACATTACACACGTATGACGGTAGGAGCTCACCGAATTAGCACATCTATTTCTTCCGGTCGCAAATTGGCAACGTGATAGACAACGATGCTATCATAGCCAGACTATTCATTGGCACCCTTAAGGGGGTAGCTTTTGATTGGTTCAGGAGCCTACCTAATGGCTCCATCAATTCTTAGATTGACCTAGAAATTGGTTCCTCTCTTGATTCTACAAGTATGACACCGAGGTAGTTATAGACAAACTCCTCTCGACGGTCCAGAAAAGAGGAGAATCCCTGCGGGAATACATTGAGAGGTTTTATAACCTTTCTCTATGTGCCCCGTTGGTATGCCATTGCTCATATTACTCCAGACATGCCGACATAACTTCCTCGACAGAGTGAAAATTCGTGTGAAGCTGTCAAAGCCTATACATAGAAGGAGCTTGTTAAGCAAGCTGAGATAGCCAAGAAATCGGCTAAGAAGTTTGAGCTTTCAGTACCTAAGAACAGGTAGGAGGTCAACACCAAGGGGCGTGATGCAGTCCAGTCTTCTCAACCAAAGGGGAAGGAAACCATGGCCGTTGAGTCATCAGAGACAACTCAACCAAAGCAAAAGAGCGACATTAACAACAATCAGGAATTCAAATTCCCGCCAGAGGTGTACTCCTTCAAAGACGAATAGCTGGCGACAATTTTCCACCTGCTTCACAAGCGTAACGAGCTCAAGTTATCTGAAGTTCAGCGACCTAATGAAGTAGGGTGTACAAATGATCCTAACTATTATCTCTTTCATAGGATGGTGCATCACCCTACCAGGAGATGCTCTGTCCTAAAGGATAAAATTCAAGCATTAGTGAATGTTAGAGTTTGACTCTCAAGTCAGAACACAAGAAAGTCACCGCCTACATGGTGACTCTTAATTTCAAGATATTCCCAAAAATGATGGTGCAAGATGGATTGGTCCCAGTCCTTGAGGCCAGATTGGATGTCATCAATTCAATGGCTGAAAAGAAGAAAGCTAAAGGCCTCATCTCAATGACAATAGAATATGAAGAGATTATGTGGGTCCACCCAGATATTGTCCAAGATGAGCAGTGGGAGACTAGCAAGCCCAAGCTCAAAGGCAAGTCATGCAATATTGTCTCTCTCGCAATAGATGACAACTCTATACCATAGCCTCTCTTAGTGAATCGAGGGAGAGAAGCTTGCCTTAGCAACACAACATGCTACCTCGCAGCTAGTGGGCACACGTTTCGATAAATAATACTTGCAACAGTATGATCAGATACCTGACAGAGCACCCCACCAATGACGTCGGGAACCGCTGCACCTGTCCAGGCCCCAATACTTAAGAACAAAGAAAAGCAGAAGGAGATTCACTATGATGAATCCTTGAAGAAAATTCCTTCCAGAAGACTCAATGCTCCTTTTCACTTTAACATATTGGCACATTTGGCCAATATTCCAGCTCGTATCATCCTTCACGAGCTACTCCGCCTCTCAAAGAAAATGAGAGAGGCACTTAGGGATGCGCTTGCTGCTTCAGAATCGTTTCTGACACAAGTACCAACCCCTACAAAAGAGGACGGAGTTTCATGCCCCCAATGCCATCTGGTGCAACAGCAAGTACCATGTATCACCTTCACTCCTGAAGACATGCTCCTCAAGGACAACTGACATAACAGACCTTTGTATTACACAGGGTACATTAAATCCACACACATCGAGAGAATACAAGTCGATCCAGGGTTTACTCTAAGCATTATCCCAAAAGACTTCTTTATTTTCTCGGCATCCTGTTGAGCAGGTTGTCAACGATGACTACGATCATATATGGCTTCAATGCAGAGAGTAGTCACCCTTTGGGCAAAATCCGTCTCCAGTGCCAAATTGGAGACTTGAAATCAGAAATGACGTGTTATATCATTGACGCTGACACATCTTATAACCTCTTACTCGAACGACCTTGGATCCATGACAACTGGATTGTGCCTTCCACACTCCATCAATGCTTTAAATATGTGGATGACAAGGCGATGGTCAGAATGGTGTTCGCTGAAATGTAGTTGTTCAAAGGAGTGGTCTCTACTTTATAAAGAGAACAGTAAAGTGGTGGAAAAACTGTTGGCTAACGACATCAATAGCGGCAATGAAACAGACTCAGAATCAAGGGAAGATCCGGAGGGAAAGCCTGTCGACATCGTCAATCATATTTGGCAAATTCTGACATTGGATTACTACATCCAATGATTCAGACGAAGACTTGGAGCTCCCATAATTCTTTCACTATGCAAGGTCGGCGCATCCTATGATGAAAGAAATGGGATACGACTTACGTCGTGGTGAAGCCCTGAATTTTAGAAAAGGATGACACAACCCTCTACAACCTTTCATACCAAAGGGAAAGCCTGCCAACTACTATGATCAAACTCGCGGGGGTTGGGTACATTACTCCATCTGTGTGATCTGATTCAGAGTTTGAAAAGTCTCTACCATCATATTCTTCAGACTCATCAGATTGGGAATCTGATGTAATTGTGGGGTTTACCTTCAAGAAACTCTTCGTCAATATGATATCAACAAGTTAGGTGGAACCAGAAGAGGACATTGAGCCATTCGACACTGATTCCTGGGATCAACAACTTGATTTTCAATGGAAAAAGCATTTTGAACAACGCGACCCTCCTAAGGAAGGTAAAGTAATCCAAATTGATGCGGGTGATCAAGCGCACCCGAAGCTCATCTCTATAAGAGAAAGTTTATCGTTGACGGAGAAGAAAGACCTTATATCTCTGATAAAAGAATATGTAGACGTCTTTGCTTAGAGCTATGAAGACATGCCTGGTCTCGATTGATAGGTGGCTATGCATCATCTCAACATCAAACCAGATGCTAGGCTGGTCAAACAACAATAACGATGTTTCCTACCTTACGTTATGGAGGCAATCAAAGCTGAGGTTAAAAAACTCATCGAATGTGGCTTCATTTGAGAGGAACAACACCCAGACTTGGTTGCAACATTGTGCCCGTCCTTAAAAAGAATGGGAGATCTGAGTCTGTGTAGACTTTTGTTATCTTAATATAGCCTGTCCTAAAGACAAATTTTCGTTACCCATTACTGACGTCATGATTGACAACACATGTGATTTCGAGAGGATGTCTTTATGGATGGCTTTTCAGAGTACAATCAAATCAAGATGTACCCGGATGCTGTAAAGCGTACATTATTCCGAACACTGTTGGGTGTGTTTTGCTATACGGTAATGCTGTTCGGCTTAAAGAATGCAGGTGCCACCTACCAACGTGCAATGAGCACAATTTTTCATGATCACTTACAGAAAATAGTGGAGTGTTATGTCGACGATATTGCAATCAAAAGACATGACAAACATTTCCATGACTTGAGAATGATGTTCGATCTCATGCGGGTTCACCAGCTAAAGATGAACGCGATGAAGTCCTTCTTGGGAGTTTTAAGCGACAAGTTTCTTGGATTCATTGTCACATCTAATGGAATTCATCTCGACCCTGACATGATCAAAGTCATTCAAGATATACAGCCCCTAAAGAATCTCAAAGAACTTAGGGGGTCTACAAGGCAGACTGGCCTACATCCGTAGATTTATTGTAAATCTCTCAGGCCGTTGTTAACCGTTTATACTACTGATGAAGAAAGGCGTATCTTTTGGTTAGGATGATGCTTATCAAAAACTTTTAAGGATATCAAAGAAAACCTCACTAAGCCTCCAATCCTGGCATCTCCTATTTCAGAGAAACCATTCCTACTCTATATAAGGGCCATGACTATTTTTTAGGTGCTCTACTCGCACAGAAGAATGATAAGTGTGACGAATAAGTCATCTATTATCTTAACAGAACCTTGATTGGGGCTGAAGGTCATTATAACCCAGTCGAAAAGGAGTATCTTGTTCTCGTCTTCACCATCCAGAAGATGCGGCATTACTTGATCGGGCAGACTATTCATGTTATTTCAAAAGTCAATCCTCTTCGGATCCTTATGACAAAGCCAAGTTTTCTGAACTCCAGATTAGCTAATTGGGCCATACTGCTATCCTAATATGATATGACCTTCGTACCCAAGAAAGCCATCAAAGGTCAAGCCCTCGCAGATTTCTTAGCAGCTCATCCAGTTCCAGAAACTTCGAAGCTACATGAAGAATTCTGGATGAAGTTATCGAAGTCAATATGACTTCAAGAGATGATCTATGGCAAATGTTCTTCGATGGTTCATTAAGAATCGGACCAAAAGTCAAGAATATCATCGAAGTGGGAGTATATTATCTAACCTGAGAATCACGTCCTTCCTCATGCATTCTTGCTGACATAGCCTTGTTCCAACAACGTAGCCGAGTACAATGCTTTGCTCACTGGCCTCCAGCTTGCTCAACAAATAGGGATGCGATATCTTGAAGCTTATGGTGATTCCAAGTTGATCATCAACCAAGTCAAGGGTGAATATGAGGTCCGTCATGAATACCTAATACCTTGTCACCATGCAACCATTTAGTTGGCTAATACATTTGAAGGCTTTTACATCAGTCATGTATCTCGCCTCCAAAATACAAAGGTAAATGCTCTAGCTGCACTAGCAACTACACTGGCTTTACTTGTTAATACTAGTTACCGTCTCATGGTGACCACCCGTCATCTCTTCTGTCCGAAGTACGGTTTAGAGGTTAGCAAAGTTCATACAACCTTAACAAACTTCGAATCAAGGGACTGGCGATTCTCGATCATCAACTATGCCTGACACGACATATTGCCTGATGATCCCAGGGAAGCGGTGTCTGTTCGATGAAGGTCTATTCAATTCTAATACTATGCACTAGTAAAGATTCTATATCGTCATTCATATGATGGTATACTTCTTCGTTATCTATCCAATTCAGAAGTGCAAGAAGTAATCAAAGAGGGTCACAATGGCATATGTGGAGCTCATCAACCAGGTCTGAAGCTTAAGGATCAAATGCACCGACTTGTCTATTATTAGCCGACTATGATAACTGACGCGGTTAAATATGCGAAAAGGTGTAAGGCCTATCAAATCCATGCAGATTTTATACAACAACCCTCGGAGCTACTCCATTCCACAGTCATAGTGTGTCCATTCGAAGCTTGAAAAATTGATGTAATAGGATCAATCAGTCCTCCATCAGCTGGAGGTCATCGGTTCATCCTTGCGATAACTGATTATTTTTCAAAGTGGGCAGAAACCATACCGCTTGCCGAGGTTAAAAAAATTAACATTATTAACTTCATCAAACACAATGTCATCCATTGATTTGTTATCCCCCGAAGGATCATCCATGACAACGGTCCTCAATTTATGAGCCAATCATTTTATCAGTTTTATGATAAGAATCGAATTCAGAATGTCACCTCGACCGCTCATAACCCCACTGCCAACGGGTTAGTAGAAGCATTCAACAAGACGATCATCAATCTCCTCAAAAAGTTTGTCTACGCAAGTAAACGAGATTGGAATGAGAAGCTCAGTGAATGTCTTTAGGTCTGTCGAATTACAGTCTGAATCCCAACAAGCAATACACCTTTTCTCTGGTATATGGATGTGAAGCGGTTATACCCTTGGAGATTCAGATACCATCACTTCGTGTTGCCCTGGAAAGTAATAATTTTATCAAATACTTTTATTTTTTTTCTTACAATTAATTTAGATTGTCACAAGTATATGTTATTTTTGCACTTGCACTGAACTTAGGACATGGACACGGGCACGGGCACGGGCACGGGATACGGATACGGCACGAACACAGACACGGACATGACACGTGACAGGAGACATGGACACATACATGTCTATGAAGCATGGACACAAACACAGGACACAAACATGACACGGACACAAACATATGACACAGACACAGACACGACATGGATATGTATATGAAGTATGGACATAGACATGGGACACAGACACGACACAGACACGGATCACAGACACGGACACAAACCCAATAAACCCTAGATTCCCGTTCAACAAACAACATATATTACCTATCTTATAACTACTCTTTGATACAAACAACTTATGAATCTTGAACATATGGTCTCCATAGACTTTGTTCATATCAACAGTTAATGTGTATTGTTAGTGGCTATTAAAAGTAATGTACGATGATTATTGGATTGTCCGTTTGGACAAGTTTTGGATTGCATTATAAAGTTGGACATTGTATACGTGTTGTGCATATTTTGACTAATTTTTGATAGTACACTTCCTTTGTTCTCTGGCCCACAAACTACCCAACGTGGACCTAGAGAACACAGGGGAGGTGCTGCCGAAATTTAGTTGAAATACACAAAACACATATATATCTCCAACTATATAATGTAATTTTGAAAAGGATAGGACCCATCACCCTTAATTGAACCTTACTGTGACATTCCATAAATCCTAAATGCGGATAGGGACACGGATATGACCAAATGAACCCAAGATTCTCATTTAACAAATAACGTACATTACTTGTCCAATCAAAACCCTAAACAATAATTCTAACCTAAATCTAACTCTAATCACAATATACAACTAATTAACTTATATAATGCTTGTTATGTAACGATGCCTATCCTGCAGTAAACAATGAAGTGGGACAGGAATTGGGTACACTTGGAGAAAACAAATGTGAAATACAGAGACAGTTGTGAAGAGTTTATAGAATTGGCTTTTGATCATTCCGCCACTAATAATAAAATAAGTTGTTTGTATAGGGATTGTAAAAACAAAAAAATCCTGACAAGGACAACATAATGTTCCATTTACTAAGGGGTGGTATCAAGATTACGCTCATCTTGAACAGTGGCATTTGTATAACGAACCAAGACAACATCTTCTACCAAATAGAAATGACAGTGATGACCAGGGCCCTGGTGATGGTGTCTACTATGGTGGTGTCAACTATCATGGTCTTGTAAGTTCACTTTTACATAATCCGGTCGACTAGGGCTCCAGTGATCCGATTGATGATGGGCCAACTGATGCTTCTCCTTCGGAGACTGATGATTTTCGTGAGAAGGTTAAAGAATTATATGCTCCATGTAAGAACTATTCCAGACTATCGTTCATAATAGAGTTGTACCTCATCAAATCAAGGGGTAAGATAAGCGACGTCACATTTAGAGATATGATACATTTACTGAAGAATGCATTCCCTAATATAAACATACCATACTAGTTCTACGAGACTAAGAAACTTATTGGAGTATTTGGATATGATTACAAGAAGATTGATGCGTGCCAAAATGATTGCATGTTATTCTAGAAGCAAGACGAAAACTTGGATGCTTGTAAGGTATGCAATGAGCCTAAATGGTAACCTAGTAAGGTTTCTGATCGATGGGGAAACTAGCACTCAAAAGTGTGTATTTATGAAATCAAATGAAAAGCTCGAATGTGCTAATGTACCCTCGATACTTCCGTTATAGCATTGGCTTAACGGGTCGTATCCACAGGGAAGGGAGGCGATAGAAGCATTGACAGTCTCTATTCACGTCAGTTGTTAACACTTCTTCTTTGTTGAAAGAATGAAAAAGAATGAAAAGGAAAAGAAAATGAAATCCAGAATGTGGTAGGTGAGGAGAGCGATGAAAACGGCGATGTAAAAACCAATAAGATGGAACAAAGGTAAACTAAGAGGATGGTGAAAACATCGATAGACAAATAGTAAAAGAAGCTTGGAAATTGTTTCTAAAACAAAAGAAAGAAAACTCATGGCTACTAACTACTAAGTGCTCCACTAGCCATGCTAACCTCTTCGAGATAGTTGCCTCACATTTTGATCCTCGGCCATCACAATCCTTGGCTCCAAGAGACGGTACAAAGCATGGCTCATGGATGGTTCATCACATTCAAAACATTGCATCAAGAACAAGCTAATACAAGCATCACTCATTACACTACTAGCATGAAATAAAAGAGAGTTAGCTTGGTTAGCAAGTTAGATGTTAGAACCAATCATCTTTGGCCATCAATGGCTCTTGCAAGAACAAGGCCTTGTAGAGGCAACCCGATTCATGTGGATTATCAAGTAAGTGGTTAGATGGTTAGTGGTTAGTAGTTAGATTGCCATGAGAAGAAAAACTAGCAAGAAATCATGTAGAAGGTGAAGGAGATTACATTGGAAGAGAAAGGAGGCATCTTTACATAGAGTGTCACTCTCTATTACATCAATCCCTCACTATCTCTCTCTCTAGAAATCACTCAGCCCTACTACAATGATCTAAAAGAAATGAAATATAAGAAATGAAGAACACTCACCTACACTATTCCTAAAATCTGCACCTACTCCTAAAAATGAAAACTGCTTCCGTTTTGGTCAGAGGCAGGGGTATTTATAGGCATCAGAAGAATCCAGAAGACGAGACGGGGCCACGGTCGAAAATCGACGCGTGGCTCCATAGCTTTGCCGCGGAAATGCGGCTATTGCCGCATTTCCGCGGCAATAGCAGGGAGAGGGGTCCAGGATTTTGTCAGTAGTTCCCTCTGGCTTCGAGAATGTGCAGGGTATATGCTATTTCTGGTAATTTCGCCCGAATATTCGTCTGACATGTGCAGGAGGCTAGGTTCAATGAATCTTCTAGATAATCCTTGGCTTGGCCTCCAAGTAATGCGGGATTAATTACCATTAAAGAAGTTTAATTAGGCTCTTATTACCCCTTTGCCTTGAACTTTGGATTTACCTGCAATAAAGACCAAAACACGATTTAGACGACAATTTTATTCATAAATCTGTGAGAGAATGCGATATAATAATGCATAATCGTAGACTAATCACACCCCCACACTTATTCTTTTGCTCGTCCCGAGCAAAACAGAAAAGAAAAACTTATACTACAAGGGTTATTACACCACTTTCGCAGGTGACGCGATTGCACTGAGCGTGTGCAACAAGCCGTTAAACCTCTAGGTTACCCTAGAGGAGGAGTGTTGTCTCCTGAGGGTTTTCAGCGGATTGCACCCACAAAATCCATAAAGAAAGAAGACAAATGTTAGTATTTTGAAAACGCATTTTGAAAGAGAGACAAGTTTATGAAATATTTTTGCAAAAATATAAGTGATCTAAGGTCATAAGTCCACCACAAATCAATCTTCCTTAAACTTAGTCTCTATGCAAGATCTTGTCTTCAATTAATGTAAGAATTCAAAATTGGATTGAATATTTTATCTTTCATAAAACCTAGATAATATGCACATTGTGATAGTGAAGATTTCTGGGATTTCAACTCTAACCATCAAGCCATTTATTTATATATTTATTTTCTTTTTCTTTTTCTTCTTCTTTTTTTTCTTCCCTTAGTTTTCTTAGGCTTTCTAGTTCACCCATGTAGCGAGCCTATAACCGATGACTCCCAAACCAGACGGTCCTAGGGCACCAGATGAGAAAACATCCCTCGGGTTAAAGGACTCGAGTAAACAAGGCCACAAAACTAAGGGGGATTATTTGATTCTTTTGACCACCGTTAGGCGTGAATAATCATGCTTCTTGAGGCATAGTTATCCAGCTTAATAAGTGATGTTTTTTTTTTCTTTTTATTTACTTTATGGCATTTTAGGTCTTTGTTTCCATCCCAAAAATTGTGTAAGTGCGATGTGCATACTATCTAAGGCAAAAAATTCAAGATAAAATTATCTCCCCAATTTATCTTACTTAGCCTATAATTTTAAACAAGATCCATTATTTTGACTAGGTTTAAGATGTCATAATTAAGGCTTTTCTTAATTTCTAAGATCATCTTAATTTTCTTAAAAATAGATCAAAACTTTGTCTCTTATTTCAAAAAGTTTTTAAAGAAAGAGAAAATTCCTATACAAAAGAAAAGATTTCTAAAAGTATCCTAAAAGAAGTGTAAAAGAAAGAAAATCAAAAAAAACTCTAAGTTAGTAAACCCTCCCCCACACTTATCTCATGCATTGTCCTCAATGCATCGTGATATATGTATGCATGAAACAAATAGAGAGGGAAGGAAAAATTACCTCAAGGTGGTGGTTCCGGTGGCGGTCTGATTGGTCCACGAAAGGCGACCCAATCATTCTTGCGTGGAGTCCGGAGGAACCCACCAGAAACGTCCATGATACAACCCACTAGAAAGATGTATGCATTTATGATTTTTATTAATAAATTCACCCCATCTAATTTCCAAATTTGTAAAATAATTTCAGAGTCAAATTTTTCAAAGCCCTTGTCCCAGAATAGAATGATTGATTTGGACTCAGGAAGCACAGGAACTAATATCGACTCAGGAAAAAGACTTAAATCAAGTAGAGGTTCGAGAGTCGAGATTGGTTCAGGAAGTGGGTCCAAATCAAGAAGATGAAGCTCAGGTCCACATTCATTTCCCCATGATGAAATGTGACTTTCTATTAGTGGTGATTCAAGTTCAGGAATGACAGGTATGGGAATCAAAACTGACTCTAAAATGTTGCTCAAATTGGGTAACAAAACAGGAGTCAATAGTGATTCGGGAATTTGAACAAGATCACAAATTGGAGGATCAAAGTCACATTCCTCATTTAGTTCAATTCCACAAAAATGAGAACTTGCCAATTTATCTATGGGACTTTTAAAAGTATGAAATTGGTCAAGTCAATATGATCATCATAAATGATTTGTGATTAATTTCACAATGAATAGGCACTGGATCCAATACAGACTCAGGAAAAGGAGTGAAATCAGGTGAAGATACCGGAGTCATAATGAATCAGGAAGTAGAATTGAATCATCAAGTGAAAGTTCAGGATCATATTCATGCTCAAGTTCAATTTCAGGAAAAGGATAACTTGCCAAAATGTCAATGGGATCTGAAGTTTGGACAAGTTCAGGTGGGTGTGCTGAAATTGAATCTTGATTTCCAAAATGACAAGAGTCTTGGGTCATATCAATAGAGTTTGGCATAGTTGAATTGGTCAAAGGTTGATAAGATAGAGTTTCCTCATTCCTAAAAATGTTAACCAATTGACTCAATTGTTCTTCCACGTTATTGATAGACTCGGCATTTGATTTTTGATATTGTAATAAAGACTCCTGCAAGATATCCAAACTCTTATCTAGATATGATGTATCTCCAAGTGGTTGCTCTAGAATGGGAGTATAGGAATCTTGATTTTGAAAATTTTGTGAATAATGTGAGTCAAAAATGTGTGGAGATTGAAGATTGGACTCACACAAGAGTTCTTTACTCGTTTTCAAGGCAAATGGTTGTTCATTATGAGGAGGTGGAATTGAGTAAGACTCTTGAAAATACTGTGGGATTGGAGAGGTCAATGTTTCTTGAAGTTGTTGCTCGGCCCTTTGTAGATTGGCTTCTAAACTCTTTAGTAACTCAGATTTTTCTTCAATTGGTGGTTCAGAAAAAGGAGTATAAGAAGAAAAATCGGGGAATGAATATTGTGGATAAGGTGAAAATGATGGACAGGTGGACGTGGGGCACAAGGAGGTTGAAAATTTGGCTCGGGGGACTTGAATCCCCATTGACTCTGTGAAGAGTTAAAATTATTTTGAAAATTATGTTATGAGAATGTGGGTATGGGTTGTATTGATTCGGATAAGGCCAACCGGTGTATGTGGTTGGTGCATATTGTAAAACGCCGGGTTGGAATTATCCGAATAGAATGGAGTAGGTGTGAAATATGGATTCATGTTCGGATTGAAAGAATTATTTTTGTTGAATGCCATTTCACAAACAATCACAAACAAAAAGAAAAAAAAACAAACAACAAACAAAAAGAAAAGAAAAATCAAAACCAAGCCAATAGGAGAGTTGACCTAGACCTAGATGTAGATGTCCCTAGGGGCCAACGTCTATTCAAATTTTATTAGGGCTTGGGTTGTGTGAGTGGGGAGATGACTTTTGGGCTAAGGAAGGGTTATGAAATCCCACCTTATCTTGTTTGGATTTTGCCCTTAATTTCAATTCGTGCAAGTGTGCAATATAGACAAGAATATAGCACAAAGCGATAAATCACCCACGTGTTTGTCCTATGCTATATGAATTGCCATATGTACATCTCCATCCAGATCACAACAATAGAACAAAATACAGTATATTGGAATTGAATTGACACGTACCTAAATGCAAATGTCTAAACCGTTTTAAAAGCGTCCAAATACCGTATTTTAGTTCTTTTATTTTTATGGTGTGTAGGCAATCAAAGCAGAAAAAATAGCAGCACAAAGATACTAGCTATTACAATTCACACATCCCAGAACAACATGATATACAATTTTCACAAAACTGCCGCGTTTGCGCGGCAAATGTCGCGGTTGCGCGGCTTTGTTTCAGAATCTGGGGCCCTGCTTTCAAGAGCAGGGAGATGCAAAGCTAGCTTATGTTCTGCAATGTTAAGCACCTGTAAATATTGCCCTGCACACCAAAACAGAGAAGACAATGTTAACAAAAACGTGAAAACAAAACCATTCCCTTCCCTGGCAACGGCGCCAAAAATTTTGATCGATGGGGAAACTAGCACTCAAAAGTGTGTATTTATGAAATCAAATGAAAAGCTCGAATGTGCTAATGTACCCTCGATACTTCCGTTATAGCATTGGCTTAACGGGTCGTATCCACAGGGAAGGGAGGCGATAGAAGCATTGGCAGTCTCTATTCACGTCAGTTGTTAACACTTCTTCTTTGTTGAAAGAATGAAAAAGAATGAAAAGGAAAAGAAAATGAAATCCAGAATGTGGTAGGTGAGGAGAGCGATGAAAACGGCGATGTAAAAACCAATAAGATGGAACTAAGGTAAACTAAGAGGATGGTGAAAACATCGATAGACAAATAGTAAAAGAAGCTTGGAAATTGTTTCTAAAACAAAAGAAAAGAAAACTCATGGCTACTAACTACTAAGTGCTCCACTAACCATGCTAACCTCTTCGAGATAGTTGCCTCACATTTTGATCCTCGGCCATCACAATCCTTGACTCCAAGAGACGGTACAAAGCATGGCTCATGGATGGTTCATCACATTCAAAACATTGCATCAAGAACAAGCTAATACAAGCATCACTCATTACACTACTAGCATGAAATAAAAGAGAGTTAGCTTGGTTAGCAAGTTAGCAAGTTAGCAAGTTAGCAAGTTAGATGTTAGAACCCATCATCTTTGGCCATCAATGGCTCTTGCAAGAACAAGGCCTTGTAGAGGCAACCCGATTCATGTGGATTATCAAGTAAGTGGTTAGATGGTTAGTGGTTAGTAGTTAGATTGCCATGAGAAGAAAAACTAGCAAGAAATCATGTAGAAGGTGAAGGAGATTACATTGGAAGAGAAAGGAGGCATCTTTACATAGAGTGTCACTCTCTATTACATCAATCCCTCACTATCTCTCTCTCTAGAAATCACTCAGCCCTACTATAATGATCTAAAAAGAAATAAAAATACAAGAAATGAAGAACACTCACCTACACTACTCCTAAAATCTGCACCTACTCCTAAAAATGAAAACTGCTTCCGTTTTGGCCAGAGGCAGGGGTATTTATAGGCATCAGAAGAATCCAGAAGACGAGACGGGGCCACGCGTCGAAAATCGACGCGTGGCTCCATAGCTTTGCCGCGGAAATGCGGCTATTGCCGCATTTCCGCGGCAATAGCAGGGAGAGGGGTCCCAGGATTTTGTCAGTCGCTCCCTCTGGCTTCGAGAATGTGCAGGGTATATGCTATTTCTGGTAATTTCGCCCAAATATTCGTCTGACATGTGCAGGAGGCTAGGTTCAATGAATCTTCTAGATAATCCTTGGCTTGGCCTCCAAGTAATGCGGGATTAATTACCATTAAAGAGGTTTAATTAGGCTCTTATTACCCTTTGTCCTTGAACTTTGGATTTACCTGCAATAAAGACCAAAACACGATTTAGACGACAATTTTATCATAAATCTGTGAGAGAATGCGATATAATAATGCATAATCGTAGACTAATCAGTTCCTTTGTTGGAAAATGAAGGAAAAAAGTATCTAAAAAAGTTCTAAGGCATTTTCTATTGATTCCAAGGCTCCAAAGGCTCCAAAGGCTCTATGCGATAGAGATCACCGCAAAGGACATAAGGTGGCATGCAGAGGAGCGTCGTGATGATGGGATCTTAAGGCATCCTGTCGATTCAAATGCATGAAAAGATTTCAATAAGAAGCATGTGGAGTACTCGTTGGAGCCGCGTAATGTCAGGCTAGGGTTGGCAACCGACGGGTTCAATCCATTTAAAAACATGAATATCAATTACAGTACATGACCCATCATTTTAATAATTTACAACTGCCTCCGGAATTGTGCATGCAGCGGTCTTAGATGATGTCACTGCTTCTTACAGCCATTAACATCTACTTGCAGCCATTAACAGAGGAGTTAAATATATTGTGGGGTCTAGGATATCAACTTGGAATCTGTCCACAAAACAATACTTTCGGATGTGAGCAAACCTTATGTGGACGATCAATGACTTTCTTGCTTATTCTATCATGTCCGGTTAGAGCATGTTCGGCTATCTTGCTTGTCCTAGTTGTGCAGAACATCGTATCTGAATGGTGTACAAATTAAAGAAAATATATTATATGGGGCATGAACATTTCAGAGAGGATCCTCCACCACCCCCACCCATAAGGCAGGATGTCTTGTCATGTGTAGGTAATCTCAATGTCATATTTGGGCTGAATTACAAGAACCCGACAGATACACAGTTCAGGAAGAGAAGGATCTTTTTTGAATTGTCATATTGGAAAAATAATTTAGTTCGCCATAATTTGGATTTAACACATATCAAGAAGAATGTTGGCAAGGTATTGCTTAAGTGGCTAGACGCTCTAAAGTAAGAAGTTTATGATAATGCAAAGGAGGACATTAAAAAAAAAGCGCCCTCCCAAAGTACCAAGCGCATATACTTCCAGAGGTCCGCGACATCCCTTATGTGTTCTAAAATTGCATAAGTATCATCAGATATCCTCTGTCCAGAGGAAGACGATGTGTGCTGTTCTAGGGGTGTGAAGGTTTCGAGTGGCTATTCTTCTAATATTGTATGTGGTTTTAATTCAGATAAGATTGGAGGACTAAAGAGCCATGACTATCACGTACTAATGCAACAGTTGCTTTCAGTAGCAGCAGTTCGCAATATGGGATTACCAAAGCATATGGTTGATGCAATAATAGAGTTGTGCGATTTTTTTCGATGATTGTGCTCCAAAAGTAACAAGGTGAAAAATTTTGAGAAGTTGCACACTGACATTGGTCCGATTCTATGCAAATTTGAGGAGAAGTTTCCACCTACGTTTTTCGTGGTGTTGATTCACCTGACAATTCATTTAGCTTAAGAGGCGAGGGCTAGTGGATGTGTGCACTATCGACATATGTATCTCGATTGGTGTGTATATATGACATATTTGTTTGCATTAATTGATCATTGTAATTAATTTAAATCCTATATAATTAACATGTCATTTATTTTTCTATTAATCTTAGATACTTGGGTTATTAAAATACTACATACGAAACAATAGGTGGCCGAAGGGTTCAATAGTTGAATATTACATTATGGAGGAATGCCTAAGTTACTGCTCGCGATATATGGGGAGTAATGTAGAGTCCAAGAATAACCATGATGTCAAGAAAGAAAACTCCTGACTTTTCATTTTTCTCTGTTCCTGGTGAATACAGTGCCTTTCCTCAGTACAGGACACTCACGTGTGCAGAAATGCACAGCGCGCATAATTATTACTTGTTTAATTATGATGAAGTCACCCCTTATATTGAGTGCATTACACTATACAAATTTTAAGCTTTTGTAAATTTAAAAATTATGAATTGTCTCAACATGTCATGTATATCTTGCAGACAACACTAAGAAATCATTAAGGACAGATTCTCAATGAGAGATTCTAATTATAAATGGCTTGTTCAAAATGCACAGGATAAGAAATTTTGAAGATGGTTTCGAGAACGTGTAAGTATTATCAATAATATTTTTTCACATAGATCTAGTCTAATGATTTTGTGAAATAACCTTTTTTAACTAAATAGTCTACACGAGAGGTCAGAATAGATGCAGGTTTGTTAACTCTGTCTCGGTCTCCTGAATTTAAAGTCAAGACATACAAAAGCTTTGATATACAAGGTGTCAAATTTCACACGAAGTTATTTGAAGAATCTAACTGTACTCATAATAGTGGAGTTGTTGTCATGACAACGATGACAAGTTACGCAAGTGTGCATGATAATGACCCGAAGGAAGGAGTTATTACTTATTACGGGGTGATCAAAAATATCATTGAACTATCGTTCAATGAAGGGCGCAGGAAGATCGTTCTGTTTGAGAGTGACTGGGCTAATAACAACAAGAATAAAACAGACAAACTGGCTTCACACTTATTGACTTTATAAGGCCAAATAAGAAAACTTATCCCTTCATTCTATCTTCTCTAGTATTGGAAACATTCTTTGTGCCGGATCTATTGGATAAGCCTTGGATGGTGCCCATTGTCGCAAGACCAAGAGATACCTTTGATTTAAGTGCCGAAGGTGAATGCTTGGAGGTAATTCCTATCCGAACCGATCCTAATATGGTGTCTACTTCTACTAACTGTGTTGACCCTATGGAAGAGTAACAATTCTGATTTTTCCACTTTAATTTTAATTATATACTGAATTTTTTAATGTAACACAGTATTAATGTATGATTGCTTTTACTTTATGTCTGGAGATGATTTAGTTGCATATAGTACTTTATTTTTGAAGATAAGCTAGTTGCATGTATTGTAAGACTGGTTAACTTATCTGTTGTGTACTTTATTTTCTGTGTTGACTTATATATATATATCTATTATACGACCACTTAACTCTATATCTGGAGTTTATAATTGTAAAACACAGGTCTTCTAAAATGACAACATCATCCTCCAGTCAGTCTAGGAGAAAAATCAGGCCGGTTGGCCTGATCCAGATTGATGGAGATGGTTACTCGTTTGGCCTTCATTATGACACACTCTCATATCGCATTAGTCATCATGTCTGCAATTGCGATGAGTTCACTCTGGCCCTGACTTGGCTTGAGCACAAGAATTCAGGGAGAGTTGAAGTATTATCTCATGAGTTGGGTTGTAAGTTGTGTTATGTTTTATTGAGATTTTTATATTTATGCTTTATTGATATTTTAATCCATCTGACATTATGTTATATGCAGAGTGACTTTCACTGCATGCTTGAAATGACACAGAGGATTCCAAGAAAGTTTCGCAAGTGGTTCAACGACAATACCAGGAAGAAATGAAACGACAAATAAAATCATTCCCTGTATCATATCTTTGTTCGCTGCTAGGGGTCCATATATGATGCTCCTACATTGCAGCCAGTTAGAGTCGACAATGAGACTTGGATGAACCTCTTTGTTGACATATGAAAAGAACAGCCAGGACGACGAGAGTGGATTGGTAAAATAAAAAAGCTATGAATTATTTATATATTATTATACCTGAAAATTACTGACTTGTTTATTTTTAAATTTGTAGTCGAAGAGAAAAAAATGTAAAGCCTCTCGCGCTGCAAATGACTTGCCGCATAGGATGGATGAGACGCTCTTTCTGTGTGGAAGGGCAAATTTGTAAGTATAAATTTATATTCATTTGATTTTATAGTATATTTGCTTTTCAAGTTAATTTAATTTTTTAAATTTCTTGCATTTCTAATAGAGAAAGGCTGCGGGAGGGAGCCGAACGCAAAGGAGGTCTATAACAAGAAATTCCTGAAGATGGATGCGCTCGATGCTCCTGAGGGCGAGCTTCCTATGCCCCGCACCCGAGGCAAGCCAGCCATCGATGACGCCATGTCTATTGGTGTAAGTTTTAAAAATTTATTTATATATCCTTATATTTTATGAAAATGATGGAAATCTAATTATATTTTTATATTGTCTTTGTTAATTTTCAGCTCTAACTCGAGAGGAATTATGATGCGGCGATAACAGCTGGCAGCGATGAGAGCACTACTAGCACACGAGCGACTCGAGAATTTTGATTGTGTGAGGCTCAGGCTGCACATGGATGTCCCAGAGGCACCAGGTCCACTAGGAGGGATGCCTACCCCGCCTAACTTGAGCAGCGGGTTCAGACCATGAGGTAGCAGTCGGATGCCGATAGAGAGAGGATCGCCAGTTTGGAGGCTGCTCAGAGAGGGATGCAGTAGTTCATCTCCCAGTTTATAGCGAGTCAACAAAGCTTCGGGTAACCTAGCATCGGGAGCGACGACAGTGCTTGCAGGAATGACGACGAGACTTAGGTGAGATTGGGTGATATGATTGTGATTGATATTACTTGTATTTTGACTTCTGTTTGTTAATATTATACATGTTGAGATTACATAGACTTTAATGAGATTGGTGTTTGGTTATTATTATATTTGGTGATATTATGTTTTGTTATTATTCTATTTGGTTATTGTTTGATTGAGGTTGGTACTTATTTGAGATTACTTAGACTTTGATGAGATTGGTGCTTGTTTGAGATTACTTAGACTTTGGTGAGATTGGTGAAGATGTATATATATTCATTATTGAGATATATATATGTATGTATGGATGTAGCGCATAAGCTGCAGTTTTTTAAAAAAAAAGTCTGCAAAATTGTATCGAATATTGTATTTTCGACGCAATATAAGACAATAATTGCGTCAAAAACAACAAATTTGACGCAATTCGTCATAAAATTGCGTCGAATATACAAATTCGAGGCAAGTTCATGACACAGATTTCATTTTTATATAAAAATTTCAATTTTCCCATAACACTGAGATCAAGCCAGACAACATTTTGCATCGAAAATAAAATATTTGATGCAAATTTTCATATAGTTGCATCGAATTTTTAAATTCGACACAAGTTGATGGCACAGATTTCATTTTTATACAAAAAAAATTTCAACTTTCCCATAACTCTTGTATCGGACCACAAAAATTTGCGTCGAAAACATATTTTTGACATAATTTTAGACTTTTAAAATTATTTTTTAAAATTTTGCGTCAAAAATTCGACGCAAAAATAAAAATTGTGTCAGGAATTTGACGCAAACTGTAATTTTATAGAAAATAAAAAAAGAAACATTGCATCGATAATCTGACGCAATATTTCACTTTTAGTCAAATTTTTACGCAATGTTTGTGTCAAGGTGTTTTGCATCGAATATTTTTGACTCAAAAATTTGACGCAAAATAAAAAATTTCGATGCAAAATGCCTATTTTTGTCGTAAATTTTTGACGTAATTTGACAGACTTTCTAATAGTATATCCTCACCAAGCGAGAGCCGCGTTCTAACCACGCGAGCTCAAACCGGCATGGGCATTGCAGCATCTTGGAGCCTAGCATTTAGCGTTGTGTCACGCTGACATCGCCGCGTGAGGTACGCCTAGTGCGAGCCTCACAAAGCGTTAGCTACGCTGCATCCTAATGCTAAGCACTTGACATTGTGTTACGCAATGGCCCAACTGTGTTTGGCTTCGATCGTGGCTAGTTCCGTCAGTGTTTATCACTCTAAATTCATTCCCTAGATCTCTCCGCCTAACGTGTTTTCATAAATTTAATAAGCCGATTTTCTCACCGTATCTGAGCAAATTGGCCATAATCTTGTTGATGACATATCCGGCCAACTTCACAGGACTTTAGTATTCTCTAAATATTTAATTTACAATCGAGTTATGATCTAGCAGTCAGTATTCAAAACTTTTTGCAGTTCTTGTAAGTTCTCAGTTAGGCCTTTCAGAGTAATCGATGCCCCGCATTCAGAACTCATTATTATTGATTTTCTATACTAATTGTGATTAGTTTATCAAGTTTTCTTTACTTATAGTATTATGGTCTACTTTCAGACTGACAAAGAACGGGCAAAAAATCTAGTAATTTTATTGTAGACTCTTTGTCAGAAATAGCTTCACACTGAACAGAGTAAGTATCGTGTTCTTCGGTCTCATCATTTCGAAAGAAGAAATCTCCGCTGATTATAGCAGAATCGGGTAGTAAAAGTTTAGCCATTTCTGAAGACAGATTATTTCATATTATTATTTAGAGTAGGCCAGCCCACAGAAATTACGACAGTGTTCTTCTTAGCAAATGCCAGATCGGTAGTGGTATGACACAGTCCAAAATTTATACGACAAAAAGTGTAGAAGACAACTAGGTTTTGAGTCTATTGATCAGCCGATTATCAGTATTATCCTTAGTTATTCATATCTTAATTGGTATAATCTCTGTTCCTATCTTTTATGTGTTCATCTTCCCCTTATCGAAATTTCGAGGACGAAATTTTTATAAGGTGGGTAGAATGTAATATCCCATTCCTAGAATACGTGCTTAGACATGTATTTTGATTTTTAATAGTATTCTTTCGATTTTTCCCTCATATTTATTTTGTTTTGTGATTATTTATAGCATCATTGGTATTTGGATCCGGATTCCTGGATTCAGAATCAACCTGAGTCTGAATCGGAGACCCGATCTAAGTGTATTGATCGATTTGACCTTTCTAGTAGTCAAATTTAATCGATTTCAGTTTCAAACATCATTTTTTAATATTCTAGATTTTTTATAATTTTTTGAAATGTTTCTGAATTAAATTGCAAAATCTTCAAAACTAGTATCAACTAGTGACACTGATCAATTCTTGAGTTTTTATTCAAGACGGAGTTGAAATTCTAAAAACTGCTTTCATATTATTTCTCATGATCATATTTTTATCTTCACACATTTTTGAGATTTTTTTGAATTTATCAAAATTCACCGAATTTGGTGTCGACCGGTATCTTTGGTAGATTCTATGATTTTATTTGAAAATGAGATAATTTCTGGAATTTGATTTCACCATGTATATTAAAATAATATTTTTTATTTTTGAAAATTTTTGGGGACCTTTCTGAGTTACTCTATTTTTCTGGCGTTTTTGGTATTTTCAGTATTTTCTCAGATTCAGAGTTTTTACCCAATTATTTTCCTTTCCTTTTTTTCCTTTTTCCTAATTTTCTCCTCCGCTCATATTTTCTTCCTTAATTTTCTTTTTCTTTTCTTTCATTTTCTCAAGATTTTCTCTACCACACAAAATCCCTCAAAAATGTCTCCTCTTCCCTACTCATTCTCTCTCCTCTGTTAAACGCGGACATGAGATCCGCGTTGGGCTCAAAATAGGCAGACGCAGGTCCCATGCATGCATGAATGTAGGTCTCAATCAAATGCCCCCACTCTCTTTATATATATAAATACTTATATACCCTTATCCCTCTCTCTCTCTCTCTCTCGCCCCCCCTTCTTCCCCCCTTCTTCATTTTCCTCTTCTTTCTTCTTCAAACCTACGACATCCTACTCACATTCGTGTCCCCTCCTTGGCTAACGACGCTAGGCCAGTGACCACCACTGGCACCCCAACTCTCCTTCCCCAACTTCTGTCCTCCTCTCTCAACTCCAAAACACCATCACCACCACATCCTTTCTTCTTCACAACCAACAAAACCCATCACCATTAAAATCTTCTCCACCACCTCCACCATCGTGTGCACCACCACGTCCACCACCACCTTCACCAAACTCTTCCCTCTGGTGAACTCCACCATTTCCTCACCTCCTTGCCTTCCGAAACGCCATTTCCAGCAACTCTATTTTCACCATTTACCCTACACTTGAACCCATTTTCCCCTCCTCCTCCTCCACTTTTCGCCATACCTCCGTCCGGCAGCTGCCCTAGCTCGCGGTGCCACCGCCAGGCCAAGCCGGCCACCTCCCACTTTCCCTTTTCTTTTTTTCTTTCTTTTCCTTTCTTTCTTTCTTCTTTCCTTCTTTCTTCTTTCTTTCCCTTCATTCCCTTCAGTGTTCCTTACTCCCCCTCTCTCTTTCTCTCAATTTTCTCTCCCTCGCGCCCTCTCTCATTCCTGTCTCTCTCATTCTCTCTCTCATTTTCTCTCTCTTATCTTTCTTCTCTCTTCACTCATGCACTCTCTCTTTCCTTGTCTCTCTATCTCTTCATCTCTCTCACACTCTTGCGCTCTCTCTAACTCTATGTTTCTCTCTCTCCAACTGAATCTCTCTCTATAATCTAGTTCTGGGTCTGAATAAATGTGTATGTCGTGCTAATTGCTCTTAGTTCTGGAGATCAGAGATTCCCTAATGTTTTTATGTTGATTTAGGCGAGTGTTCTCGCCTTACTTGAGTACCCCACTTCGACAGGTATTTTGTATTTTTAATGTAATTGGAATTGTATCTGTATTGTGAACACATGTATTGTATTGGTGTGAGTGTGTAGATGTATTCTGTTGACATGTATCTGTATCAATGTGATGAATGTGTGTAATTGGGTAGTTCAATTCTTGTACATAACTATTGCTGCGTTACTTGCTTTATTATTATCTGTGGCTGACCCTTCATGGTCGTTAGCCTCTGAGCTTAACCGCTCTATGGTTCTATATCAGCTTTCAGGCTTAAATCCCCTAGGTTCTTCAGCTTTGTCAGGAACTTAGCTAAGTCATGAGACTGTGTAATTATCCTATTGGACACCTCGTCAGGCACGGTTATTACGCTCCCGCTTTGCTCAATCTTCGTAGTTAAACCCTTTGGATTTTAATAACTGTACCATGTGTCTGCGAGCCAAACTTAATTGTGTAGCCTCGTCAGGCATGGTCTAACTATACACCGTTTACTTAGCCTCCGGGCTTAACGACTTGTCAGTTCTCTTGCCTACTATTCATATATGCATGTTTGTTGTTTGGTACTAACATCTCCTGCAGGTACATACTCAGTATCTGGGCTTAACCGCTCTGTAGTTCTATACAATAACATCCAGTTTTAACCTCTCTGAGGTTCATTAAAGTCCTCTGAACTTTTTATATGCCACACCTGGTAGGCGGACCTAGTGTCAGCACTTTAC
Source organism: Agave tequilana (assembly GCA_038442645.1). Taxonomy (NCBI): domain Eukaryota; kingdom Viridiplantae; phylum Streptophyta; class Magnoliopsida; order Asparagales; family Asparagaceae; genus Agave; species Agave tequilana. The sequence continues at coordinate 17,962 of JAVJIF010021906.1, read as the reverse complement.
CGGTAACTCTGTTCGAGCATAGTCTCCCCATGAGCCCGGCTGTGCTATGAGCAGTAGTATGGTGTTCACACGCATGCTGCGACATGTGCGTTTAGCTGTGCTGCGAGCGATAACCACGCCAAACGTGATAGCATCTAGTGTTGTACATTAGCTCCACTCCAGCTTGTTTAGTTTCGCTTGGATGTTTGCTTGCTTTCTTACTCGCTTGCCTACTTGACAGTTCTATTAACTCTTTTTATTAATGGTCATGAGAGTTTGAAATCTTTACTTATACTATTTTCCAAAGATTGAATATTTTCGGTGTTTATACCAATTTTCTGAATCGGTATCATTTTCTTGAATCGTGTCATTCGACTGTTGAACCGCTTTATTATCACTTGTTGTGCTTTTACTTGATATGTTAACTCTTGTCGTGTGATCACTTAGTATGTCACTACTTGACACTGGACACATGCCTGCTATCACTTGACACCTGACATGCTTAATACCTGACATCTGATATGATATACATGACTTATGATTATCATAATACGGAAATATGACCTGACATCTTGACATATCCTGATATATATTGTTTGTACTCCTGATACACTTGTACTTCTGATATTCCTGACATACTCCTGCTCATTTTCATACACTAATAATTACTTAATAAACTATAAAAAGGATAACTTATATCGGGTAAGGGGGAAACTGATAGACTTTAACTGCGGTTACGTTTACAATGGTATAGGTTATTTTGTAACTAAAATTTTTTAGTTCTGCCTGAGGGCCTCCAGGTGTCTGAGGGGTAAACTCGCACCCCACCTTATATTGTATACACCTTTTCCCCAGGGCATGTTAATATGACCCTCTCCTCTTCGCTTTGCGACGAGTTTTGGCTTAGCAACCGGAACACCCTTGACCCGGGTCCCGGGCAGGCACAGGACCATTGTAAACATAATTCGTTGGTCTTACCATCAGTTTCCAATAACAGCTCATCTTGCTCATATATGGATGTATGTGTGTTGAGATGTACAGCGGGACATATACCTAGATATATGGGTCATATGAGTAATAATAATAAGATGCTAATTAACAATTCATTGTGCAATTTTGCAACTCGGTTGTACACGCTCGGAGTACGGTTACATGAGATATAAGGTATATATTAGCCCAAGGTTACAATCACCAGTTTCTTATTTTGATGATAACAAAGCGTTTGTGGTTATTTAGTACTAATCAAGTTCAAGTGTTTAAGTGTGTTTCAGGGTTCAAGAGCATTCAAAAAGTTTTTTCCTCAAAAGGAAGGTATATGGAGACTCAAGACTATTCAAGAAAGGATTGAAGCTCAAACGCGCTTGACGTCGCTATTAAAGAAGCCCACTTGAAGACTCTTGTAGTTGTATCGAGCCTTGTAAGAAAATAATATGTTTAAAGTGTAGAATATAGATTTGATACTCAAGAAGTCACACACACAAAAATACGCGTTTTCAAAATACAGGTTTTCCCGTATTGGTGTTTTGCATGTTAGGTACTTGATACATGTTTCCAATTTTTCCATAATTTTATATCCTGTTAAGAACATGTATTTCATTGCCTATACATTGCTATTTCTCTTTAAGACCAATACAAAGTATTTCAAAAATAATTTGCTATTTAAAAAAACAGTCAGGAAAATGTCTTTTGGCCTAGGTCGGTCGACCGATCGGTCAACTGTAGCCTATTATAGGCCAAGACGGACTGTAGCCTATTATAGGCCAAGACGGTCGACCGATCCTCTGGCTGGAGTTGTGCATGCTGTGCACGCTTGTCAGTCGACGGACCGGTCGATCCCTAACCCAGCAGTTGACTGATGATCGACCGACTGGCTCAACTCGAGATACTGTTTGGGGACGGTCGACCGACCACTATGTCAATGTTTTTTTGACAGAGTCCGGTCAACCGGGCATTCGATCGAGCCATAACGGCTAGTTTAGAAATGAAGTTCTATCAAAAGACCATAACGGCTAGTTTTCAAAATCTGTCTTTTCTTCTGATTTTTCCAGCAGACATTTTTTCTTCCTTTAGGTCATATCACACCCCTAATGACCTGGTAAGCTAAACTAACAGTGTTTATCTATTGCCTATATATATGGGTCATTGGGATTGGATTTACAACATATATATTAGTTTTTTTAGAAATACATTGAAAATCAAGTTTGCTCTAAAGAGAAAAGTTTTCAAGTTTCTAGTTTTCAAAGTGCTATCATTTCCAAAGCTATTTCAATTGGTTTTTCAGCTTTCAACTGACACAAACTGCTAGAGCTTCAAATTATATCTACTCTATAGGAAGTTGTAAAGAAGAGAGTGTTTGTGATCTAGTGGTCACCAAGAGCTTTGTAAACCTCATTGGCTTTGTGCTACCTCTTGCGTAAAGAATTGAGTGTTAGAATTGTGTACTCTGGTCTTGTGTAGACCATTGTAATTCCTTGTATAATTTTTTGTGGAAGATCCTATTGTGGATAGTGAAATCCTTCACAGTGGTGAGGGCGGGGATGTAGAGTAGTGGCTTGAAACTCGAAATAAATTCTTTGTTTTTGCGATTGCTTGTCTCTTGATCTCTATCTCTTTACATGCTTACACTTGTGTCATTGTTGCACTTGCACATTCTATTTATTGCTTGCATTACATTCATCATTCTTATTTATCAGTTTTTACTTATCTCAACAAGAAGGCAACTGAGTACCTCAACTCACAGTCTAGAGAAATATTAGAGGAGAAGTTTTAGAGCTCTTCATGGAAAATTCAGCTTCACTTCTTATTTTGACTGACCGGTTTGCATCATTTATTATAAATTGTTGTTATTTCGCATTTGATTAGTATTACACAATTCACCCCCCTCTAAGTGTATTTCAATTAGTATCAGAGCCTTGGACTCTAGATTTTGGTTTAACCACCTTAGAGAGATCTTTTTCCTAATCACTTCATTTGTATTTTCATTTGCTATCCACACTAGTTAATATGGCCGAAGGAATTAAGACTCCACCAAAGTTTGATGGCCTTAACTTTCCCATATGGAAGGTTAAGATGACAGTTTTCTTGCAATCCCTAGAAAGCTGGGTTGCAAAGACGGTGACCAAACTATTTAGTGTACCCATTGGTGATGAGGACACATGGTCTGATATTTTCACCAAGAAATTTGATGCCAATGTAAAAGTACACTATGCATTGCTTCAAGCCTTGAATGATGATGACGTATCTAGGGTCATTCATTGCAAATTCGCCTATGAAATTTGGTCACACTTAGTTGCACACACGAGGGGACATCACAAGTTAAGAGAGCTAAGATTGATCTATTGCGTTCCCAATATGAGAATTTTATCTTGCATGATAATGATTCTATTGATTACATTGTTATAAGGTTTACTAAAATCACTAGTGGTCTTGCTTCTCCAGGTAATGCTATTGATAATGACCAAAAGGTAAAAAAGGTCATTCGTGCTCTACCACCATCATAGGAGATCAAAGCTACAATATTAAAAGAGCTCAATGATAAGGAAGAGATGAAGCTCATAGGTCTTATCAGCAACCTTAAGACTCATGAGATGGAGAAGAAAGCTAAAGAAAAAATAGTGCCTCAAAAGAAAAAGATGATTGCCTTTAAGTCCGCTCCCGCCATCTCTGATGAAGATGATGAAGAAGATGATGAAGACCTCTCTCTCCTTGTGAAGAATGTGAGGAGGATGTATCAACAAAACCAAATTCAATAATAAAAGACATTGGCAAGGAAAGGAGGAGAAAAAGATTATTTGCTTCAATTGTCGGAAGTCCGGACACATTGTTGCAGAATACCCGAAAATCAAAAGCAAGCCATCTCCTCAAAGAACCTTACGAGAAGAAAGCTCTCAAAGCAATATGAGATTCGGAGAGTGAATCTGAAGAAGAGGTGGACACGGCTAATGTGTGTTCATGGCTAATGACAACACACCCAAGGTAACATCCGAACCATCCCTAGATGATTGTGAATTGATCATGGATGAATTGGGTGAAGTTTTGAAGAACTGTTTCAATACTATGATTTTCTCAAGAAGAAATATTTAAATATGAAAAAAAATGATTTTTCAAAATCAATTTGTTATTCTTTCAAAAGAAAAAGAGGTTTTGTCTTCCAACTTATTTCTACATGATTGAGTTTTTACCTACACACAAGAATACAAGATTTTAGTAATATAAAATAGAAGTGCAAGTATTTAATACTCCACTATAGAAAGTGGTTATGCGGATCGCGATCCACAAGGAGGGACTAGCGATGGAAGTTTTTTTTAAGCAAGTTCTCTTTAAGTTACAATCAATGGTTAAAGATCTTATTTTAGTTCTTTAAAAGAAAAGAAAAATAGGTTAAAGTTAAATAAGAAGAAAGTGGTAGATTGAGAAGGTGGAGAAAATAGAAAATGATTTATACAAAGAAATTAAAAATAGTGAATAAAAGAGTTGGGAGATTATGGTGTTGGTGATCTAAACTAAAAGTTAAAAGAAAGAAAGAAAACCTAAAAGAAAGATTTACCTCCTCTGGTTGATGACTTACCTGGAAACCTTGCATGTTTTACCTTGGTTTGGAGGCGATCAATGTGTAACCTACAAGATCGAGCTCAGTCCCCATTCGCATTACATTACGGAATCTTAAGGAGGAGAACATCATCATGAAATATCGGTGGCACTCACACAAACATGGCTATACTGATGATTCTAGATTTACTTGGACATTCATCAAAATCAAAATAGGAAAAGTAGAAAAAGAAGAAGAACATATAAACAAAGAAAAACATAAAGATGTTACCTTTAATTGCCTGTAAAAACTATGAAAGAAAGGAGGAGGTTATATCGGTATCACTCTGAACATAAGTCTCTCTCTTACTTATATGAATCTCCGTCTAACCTATGCTTACAAAGAAATGAAAATTACATAAAATGAAAATAAAAACTTACACTAAAAAGAATAAAAAATTGGCCTAAGAACCTATCTCTGCTTGATCTTTCCCTGTGATCTCTGAAAACCCAATATTTATAGGCAAAAACTAAGTGGGGGAGAGCGTACAAAGTAGGGGGAGCGTTTCCCACAACTACTCTAACAAAGCCGCGAAAATGCGACTTTTGCAGTATTTTCACGGCCTGGGTGTGGCCAGGTGGCCACACCCTAGGGGTACAACTTCTGATTTTGTGATTTACCTTTATCTGGTTCTGGATTTCCCGTTTCAACTCCTGAATTTGATGAAATTGCCTTTGATCTTTGGCTTAAACCGATTGATTTGTGAAAATTTATTTAACCAATTTTATCTTCTCTTGATTTGCCTTAATCTGCCCTGATTTTCTGATTTCGAATTAATTCTAAATTAAATCAGAATTTTGATAGGCATTTGGGCTCGTTTCTCTTCCCTCTCCTTTAGCAATAGGCCTGCATATAAATTAGACAATAAATAGGATTAAAAACAGAATTTATTATACAATAAGTATGAGAATGTGATAATAAATATGCAGTATATGTGACCGAATCACACCCCCACACTTATCTTTTGCTCGTCCTCGAGCAAAACAACAAAATTAAACCAAAAATTATTAGACCACTTTCGTAGGTCACGCGATTGCACTGACATGTGCAACAAGTCGTTAAACCTCTAGATTCCCCTAGAGGACGAGTTTTGGCTCGTGAGAGTTTTCAGTGGATTATACTGATTAGTCTACAGTTCTGTATTATTATATCGCATTTTCCTGCTGATTTATGAATAAAATGTCGGTCTAAATCGTGTGTTTTGGTCTCTCTTACAGATAATCAAGATAAGGAGGGCAAAAGGGTAATAAGAGCTTAATTAAACAATTTTTGGGTAATTAAATCCAGATTTCTTGGAGGCCAAGTAAGGGAGCTTCTAGAAGATGCATTGAACATAGACCGTTGCGCACGTCAGACGAATATCCGGGCGAAAATACCAGAATCCAAGTATACCAAGAAGGTACTAGAAGCGACGGAACATCTCGCCAAAACCAGGGATTTAATCCCTAGTTTTGCCATGAAAACGTGGCAAATGTCGCGTTTCCGCGGCAATATGGTGGGGCTACGCGTCGATCTTCAATACGTGGCCTTGTCTCGTCTTCTAGAACCTCATTTGCCTATATAAATCCCTGTAGAGGCCCAAAACGGAGGCATTTTGGAATTAGGCTAGGTTTCTCTCTTCTAGTTCTAGATTAGGATTTTCTTTCTCTTTTCTTTTGTATTTTCTTTTCTTTTATAGATCTTGTAGTAGGGCTCGGAGATTCAGAGAGAGATAGAGAGATATTGATGTAATAGATGGTGACAATCTATGTAAAGGTGTCTCCTTTCTTCTGTATTGTAATCTTCTCCATCTTCTACATAATGCTTAGCTAGATTTTCTTCTCATGGTGACTAACTACTAATCACTAACTACCTAACTAATTACTTGATAATCCACATGAATTTAGTAACCTTTACAAGGCCTTGCTCTTGCAAGAGCTATTGATAGCTCATGATGATGGGTTCTAACATCTAACTTGCTAACCAAGCTAACTCTCTTATTTCATGCTTTCTTCTAATGGTTTTGATGATCTAATGTTTGTATTAGCTTGCTCTTGATGCAAGTTTAAATGTGAAGAACCATCTTATTTGCCATACTTTGTATCGTCACTTGAAGCCAAGGACTAGTGATGGCCAAAGATCTATGTGAGGCAACTATCACTAAGAGGTTAGCGTTAGTAGAGTAATTAGTAGTTAGAAATCATGAGATTTCTTTCATAGTATTCTCCTTTCTTTTTTTACTTTGTTTTACAAATCAACTTCAAACTCTTCTTTTATCTTTTCATCATTGTTTTTACCATCGTCTTGTTCACCTTTGTTTTCATTTTCTTTACCACAAACTTCATCTTCTTTTCTATTTTGTTTTCCAAACCACTTCTCTTTTATTTTCACATTGCCGTTTTCATCACCTTTTTCACCTATCACTTCAATATTTCTTTTCTTTTCTTTATTCTCATTCTTTTAACAAAGAAGACTTGTTAACAACCGACGTGAATATAAACTGTAAATGCTTCTATTGCCTCCGTTCCTGTGGATTCGACCCGTTGAGCCAATGCTATAACGAAAGTATCGAGGGAACATTAAGCACATATACATTTTCATTGATATCATAAATGCATACTTTAAAAGTGCTTGTTCCATCCCGATCAAATTTTTGGCACCGTTGCCGGGGATGGGAATGGTTTAAAGTCACGTTTTTGTTAACATTTTCTTCTCTATTTTGGTGTGCAGGACAATCTTTACAGGAGCTTAACATTGCAAAATAAACGCTAGCTTTGCATCTTCCTGCTCTAGAAAGCAGGAACCCAGCTTCTAAAGACAAGCTGCGAAAATGCGACTTCTGCTGCGGGTACGCGGCGATTTTGAGATAATTGTGTATCTCGTTGTGCTGGGCAGTGTTCATTGTAATAGCTAGTTGATCTGTATTATTACTTTCCTGCTTTGATTGCCTATACACTGCAATAATTAAATAACTAAAATACGGTATTTTAACGCTTTTAAAACGGTTTAGACATTTACATTTAGGCACGTGTCAAATTTAATTCCAAAATACTGTATTTTGTTCTGTTGTTGTGATCTAGACTGAGGTGTATATATGGCATTGCATATATAGCATAGGACAAATACGTGGGTGATTTATTCGCTTTGTGTTATCTTATTGTCTATATTGCACACTTGCATGAATTGAAATTAAGGGCAAAACCTATACAAGATAAGGTGGGGATTTCATCACTCTTACTTAGCCAAGAATTACCTCCCCACTCACACAACCCAAGTCCTAATAAAAATTGATAGACGTTAGCCCCTAGGGACATCTCGGACTCATTAAGAGATTGACTGAGGGTGGAACTTGTTTTGAATCTTACTCTTGTGAAATAGGTGTCTAAGGTGGGGGATTAAGAGGTTACGCCTCGAAGATACCGTGGTTTGGCGTAATTAAGGCTCGTTGCTTATGCACGGATACCTCCCACCGTATTTTGCCCCTACCTGGCCGATTAGCTTGTGGTTGGATTCAAGCAACAACCTCCTCCGGGTAATCGACCAGTTAGGAGTCGTCTAGGTCTAGGTCAACCTTAGTATTGGCTTGGTTTTGATTTTCTTTCTTTTTATTTGTTGTTTGCTTTTTCTTCTTTTGTTTGTGCTTGTTTGTGAAATGAAATTCTACAATAATAATTTTTTCAATCCTAATATGAATCCATATTTCACACCAACTTCATTTGATTCAGATAATTCCAACATGACTTTTATAATATGAACCAACCAAATACACGGGGTTGGACTTATCCGAATCAATACAACCCATGAAAAGGGGACACCTAGAGGGGGGTGAATAGGTGTTAGTGCTAATCTAAAACTTAATGCAAAACTAAGTGCGCTAAATGCGGAAGCTAATGCAAATTTTACACAAACTAATACAATACAACAAGTGTAGCCGAATTCCCCTTGCGAGGCTCTGGACTAACTCCTCTTGATTCCCCTTGAAATGGGTTGAGACGCTATGTGAAGCTCTTGTTGGATGAGTATAAGTTAGGCACACACACAAGCAATCCAAGCAATGTGCACACACAATCAAGCCAAGCAATCAAGGATATAGCAATATGGATTATGCAAAGGCACAACACAAGCAAATAGATATGATATGACAATATGAACTATGCTCAACACAAGCAATATATGATATGAATGAGGTATGATGCTTTGCACAAATAAATGAGAGAGAGTTTAGAGACAAGTGGATCAAACGCAAACACAATGATATGTTTCGAGGTTCGAGCACCCTTGCTCTACATCCCCGCCTACACCACCGTGTAGGATTTCCAATCTACTATACCATCCACCGAGGACTCCCACCGAGGGAACCTTCACCGAGAAGGATTTGTACAACAATGGAGTACCCAACTTCTCTCTAAACAAACACCTCCTCACACAAGAGGGGTAGGCCCTTAGCCAAACAACCACAACAACCAACACCTCTACCGAAGAGGGTTTACAACCAAACTCCACCTCTCACTAGAGGGAGCAAACCAATCACCCGATCACCTCTACCTAGAGGGATACAACAAGAATAAGGGTGTTTACAACAAGTGGTTCCAAAAACCACAAACTCAATCTCTCTTTTCTTTTCTCTTTCTTTTCCACAAAAACAAGATCCTAAATAGATTAGGATAGAAGATAGCTCAAGTATGGAAAACTAGGTGTTTTGAAAACAAGCAACAAAGAAAATACTTGGGAAAACTTCTTGTAAAAGATAGAGAATGAAAACCAATACAAATATCCCAAATTCCTATTTTCTTTGATTTTCCAAAAAAACCAAAACACAAATCAAATTGAAAGTTTAAAGCCCAAAACACTTTTGAAAACTCTTTAAAAAACACTTAAGAAGGTCTGGAATTTTTCCCTTAAAAACTTGTCCAAAACTATGAAGAGATGGGGTATATATAGCCCCAATACAAAACTAGCAGTTAGAGCTGAGCTGGCAGCTCTGACAGGCAACGGTCGACCGGCCCGGTCGACCGCCAACGGTCAGAAATATGACCGTTGGGCAACTGCGGTCGACCGGCCCAGTCGACCGAAACAAACAGAGAGCAGAGCTCTCAGACCGGTCGACCGTCCGGGTCGACCGTCCCAAAGGTTCCAAACGTGCACAGATTTGTGCACGTCGGTCGACCGACCCGGTCGACCGACCTCAGCCTTAGTCGACTAGTCAGGCTACTAGTCGACTTGGTTGAAGCCTGGAACAAAAACTGGGTCAGAAAAAATATGTTAAAATATTTTCTAAAAATCTTTTAACACTTTCTAAAAATCACCAAAAATAGTTTTATCATTTTATATGGAAACACAAACTTGTGATAAAATTTCAAGACATATATTAATCATATCAATTCATTTTTATGTCTTGCCAATTTTATCAAAACAAAACTTGTATTTTATCAAAGAGATGTTAAGCTCAAAATCAAGTTTGATAAAAGTTAAGCATGCATGTATAGAGTGAAACAACTATACATATATCAATTAAACTTGTTTTGATAAACTATTCATGAAAACCAAATCCAAAACATGAAAACGTGTGTGTTTGTGCACTTGAGCATATCAACTATACTAAGCTTTACAAATTGGATCTAAACACACTAACTAAACTATGGATACCTAAGTCTTCTTGATGATCTTCATCTTCAAGTAGACTTGCTCCAAAACTCCATCCATGGGCTAGGCAATGTATGATCTTGACGCTTTGGCCCTGGAATCATCATGAAAAGCTTCTAAACACCTTGTTGAAGCTAATCACCAACTAATATCTTGGTAATGATCTGAAACTTAAACAACACAAGATTATTAGTAAACATAACTACATGAGTTAATCATCATTAAAACTAGGGTGGAAGGCCTTTGGGCCAACAACCCATACCTCCAATCTTATAACCATAATTTCTAAAATAATTTCCACTCGTGACAGAGTTAATGGTGATTCACCTCCCCCGAGTCAAATTTTCCATCACCTTATCCACAATTTTCACAATTTTTAGAATCTCCATTCCCCAACTTTGCTTCCTATACTCCTTTTTTTGGACCTCCCATTGAAGAAAAATCTGAGTTCGAAAAAAGTATAGAAACCATACAAGCCATGCTTGAGTCCCAACAAAAGAAGCTCAATTCACCAATTCCATAATATTTTCATGATTCATCCTTAGTTTCACCTATTCAACATGACCAACCATCTACCCTAAAAACGAGTATGGAGTGCTCTCGTGAGTTTGAGCTTCAATCTCAAAACATGTTTGACTTACAATCTTCACTATCTTTCTAAAATCAAGATTCTTATACTCCCTTTCTGGACCATTCACTTGAAGAAAAATTACATCTAGAAAAGAGTATAGAAATTTTGCAGGAGTCCGCACTACAATTCCAAAAATCTTCTTCTCAGTCTATTGTTAGGTTGGAAACACAATTGAGTCAATTGGTCAACATTTATAGGAATGAGGAAACTCTCTTATCAACCTTTGACAATCTAATAATCTCTAACTCTATCAATTTGACCCATGACTCTTGTTGTTTTAGAAACCAAGATTCCTACACTCGCATTCTAGAGCATCCACTTGAAGAAACATCACATCTAGAAAAGAGTATAGAAATCTGCAGGAGTCCGCGCTACAATTTAAAAAATCTTCTGCCTAGTCTATCAATACGTTGGAAACACGATTAAGTCAATTGGTCAATATTTATACGAATGAGAAAACTCTCTCTTTCAACCTATGACCAATTTAGATAACTCTAACTCTATTGATCTGACCCAGGAATCTTGTCATTTTGGACACCAAATTCAATTTCAGCACACCCATCTGAACTTGTCCAAACTTCAAATGTTGAAAATCCCATTGACATTTTGACAAGTTATCTTTTCTTGAGATTGAACTTGAGCATGAATATGATCCTGAACCTCAACTTGGTAATTCAATTTCACTTTCTGATTCCATAATGATTGAGGTATTTTTACCTGATTTTAGGCTTTTTCCCGAGCCAACATTGGATCCTGTGCCAATCCAACGTGAAATTGAATCACCAATCTTTTATGATCAACAAAACTTGACCAATTTCATACTTTTGAATGTCTTATTGAAATTGGTAAGTTCTCATTTTTATGAAATTGAACTCAATAAGAATGTGACTTTGATCCTTAAATTTATGCTCCAATTCAAATTTTTGAATCAATATTGACTCCTGTTTTGTTACCCAACTTGAGCAACATTTTAGAGTTAGTTTTGGTTCCCACACCTGTCATTCTTAAACTTGAATCACCTATCTTAGAAAGTCACATTCCATTATGGGAAAATAAATGTGGACTTGAATTTTAACTTCTTGATTTGGGCCCACTTCCTGAACCAATCTCGACTCCAGAACCTTTACTTGACTTAAGTCAAATTTCTGAGTCAGTGGTCGTTCCTGTGCTTCTTAAATTCAAATCAATCATTCCATCTTTTCATACTCCATTTTGGGACAAGGGTGTTGATAAAATTGACTCTAAAATTATTTAAAATTTTAAAAATTAGATGGGGTAAAATTCTTAATAAAAATCATCCATATATACATCATTCTAGTGGGTTGTATTATAGAGGTCTCTGATGGGTTCCTCCGAATTCCATACAAATCGGACTGGGCCGCATTTCGTGGACCAATTAGACCACCACCGGAACCACCACATTGAGGTGATTTTCTTTCCCTCTCTATTTGTTTCATGCATACATACATCACGATGTATTGAGAACAGTGTATGAGATAAGTGTGGGGGAGGGTTTACTAACATAGAGTTTTTTAAATTTTCTTCTTTTTCACTTCTTTTATTATACTTTTAGAAATTCCCTTTTGTATAGGATTTTTCTTTCTTTAAAAACTTTTTGAAATAAGAGACAAAGTTTTCATCTATTTTAAAGAAAATTAAGATGATCTTAGAAATTAAGGAAGCCTTACATTATGACATCTTAAACCTAGTTGAAATAATGGATCTTATTTAAAATTATAGGTTAAGTATAAAAGATTGGGGAGATAATTTATCTTGAATTTTTACCTTAGATAGTTAGCACTTTACACAAACACAATTTTGGGATGAAAACAACGACCTAAAATTCCATAAAGCAAAAATAAATAAAAATAAAAATATATACGAAGAAAAAAATCACTTATTAAGCTAGATAATTATGCCTAAAGAAGTATGATTATTCACGCCTAACGGTGGTCAAAAGAAACAAATAATCCCCCTTAGTTTTGTGGTCTTATTTACTCGAGTCCTTAAAGTCGAGGGATGTTTTCTCATCTGGTGCTCTAAGAACTGTCGGTCTGGGAGTCATCAGTTAAAGGCTCACTACCGGGGTGAACTAGAAAGCCTAAGAAAACTAAAGGAAGAAAAAAAAGAGAAAAAAAGAGAAAAATATATATAAAAATAATAGCTTAATGGTTAGAGTTGAAATCCCAGAAATTTTCACTGTCACAAAGTTCATAATATCTAGGTTTTATGAAGGATAAAATATTCAATCTAATTTTGAATTCTAACCTTAATTGAAGACAAGATCTTGCATGTAGACTAAGCTTAAGGAAGAATAATTTTTGTAGACTTAAAATCTTAGATCGCTTATATTTTTGCAAAAATATTTCGTAAACTTGTCTCTTTTTTAAATGTGTTTTCAAAATACTAACATTTGTTTTCTTTCTTTATGGATTTTGTGGGTGCAAACCACTGAAAACCCTCAGGAGACAAAACTCCTCCTCTAGGGGAAACCTAGAGGTTTAACAGCTTGTTGCACACGCTCAGTGCAATCGCGTCACCTGCGGAAAGTGGTGTAATAACATTTGTAGTATAGTTTTTCTTTTCTTATTTGCTCGGGAAGAGAAAAAGATAAGTGTGGGGTGTGATTAGTCTACAGTTCTGTATTATTATATCGCATTTTTCTGCTGACTTATGAATAAAATGTCGGTCTAAATCGTGTTTTGGTCTCTCTTGTAGATAATCAAGACAAGGAGGACAAAAGGATAATAAGAACTTAATTAAACCCATTTTCGGGTAATTAAATCTGGATTTCTTGGAGGCCAAGTAAGGGAGCTTCTAGAAGATGCATTGAACCTAGACCCTTACGCACGTCAGACGAATATCCGGGCGAAAATACCAGAATCCAAGTATACCAAGAAGGTACTAGAAGCGACGGGAACATCTCGCCAAAACCAGGGATTTAATTCCTTAGTTTTCCCATGAAAACGCGGCAATGTGGTGGGGTTACGCGTCGATCTTCTATGCGTGGCCTTGTCTCGTCTTCTAGAACCCTCCTTTTCCTATATAAATTCCTGTAGAGGCTTAGAACGGAGGCATTTTTGGAATTAGGCTAGGTTTCTCTCTTCTAGTTGTAGATTAGGATTTTCTTTCTCTTTTTTTTGTATTTTTTTCTTTATAGATCTTGTAGTAGGGCTCGGAGATTCAGAGAGAGATAGAGAGATATTGATGTAATAGATGGTGACAATCTATATAAAGGTGCCTCCTTTCTTCTCTATTGTAATCTTCTCAATCTTCTACATGATGTTTAGCTAGATTTTCTTCTCATGGTGACTAACTACTAACCATTAACTAGCTAACCAATTACTTGATAATTCACATGAATCTAGTAGCCTCTATAAGGCTTTGCTCTTGCAAGAGCCATTGATGGCTCATGATGATGGGTTCTAACATCTAACTTAACTTGCTAACCAAGCTAACTCTCTTATTTCATGCTTATTTCTAATGATTTTGATGATCTAATATTTGTATTAGCTTGTTCTTGATGCAAGTTTGAATATGAAGAACCATCTATTTTGCCATGTTTTGTATTGTCTCTAGAAGCCAAGGACTAGTGATGGCCAAGTAATCTATGTGAGGCAACTATACTAAGAGTTAGCTGTTAGTGGAGTAATTAGTAGTTAAAAACCATGAGATTTCTTTCATAGTATTCTCCTTTCTTTTTTACTTCGTTTTACAAATTAACTTCAAATTCTTTTATCTTTTCATCATTGTTTTCACCATCATCTTTGTTTACCTTTGTGTTCATTTCTTTACCACAAGCTTAATCTTTTTTTCTATTTTATTTTTCAAACCACTTCTCTTTTATTTTCACATCGCCGTTTTTCATCACCTTCTTCACCTATCACTTCAAATTTCTTTTCTTTTTCTTTTTCTCATTCTTTTAACAAAGAAGACTTATTTGTTGGCCCAAAGGCCTTCCACTCTAGTTTTGATGATGATTAACTCATGTAGTTATGTGTACTAATAATCTTGTGATTTTAGTTTCAGATCTTTAATCAAGTTATTAGTAAGTGATTAGCTTCAACAAGATGATTTGGAAGCTACCCACATGTTGATTCAAGAGCCCAAGCGTCAAAGATCATATATAGCACTGCTCGGTGGATCAAAGAGTTTTGGATCGAGTCGGCTTGGAGATTGCGCTCTACAAGAAGACATCGGTACCATAGTTTAGTTTTAGGTTTAGATCCTAATTGTAAAGATTAGAATAGTATGATAAGCTCAAGTTCACAACACACACGTTTCATGTTTTGAATATTGGTTTTCGGTTTTTCGTTTTAGGTTTAACCGATCGTGGTTTTCATGAATAGATAGATCAAAACAAGTTTACATGGTTTAATGTATATATGATTTGTTCTATATACATGCATGCTTCTATTGCTTAAACAAGCTTAGTTTGATAGTCTACTTCATGAGTTTTATGTTTTGGTATTTATGACAAAACATATTTTTGAATTAATGACAAAAACTATGATATATATTTGTTTCATGTATATTGGATTTCTATCCATATGCATCATTCCTTAATGTTGTTTAATATCATGTTTTGTACTTGGAAGAGTTTTGGACAAAATGTATTTTCCATTCAAGAATCCTAGTTTTAGAAAATACAAGGTTTGGTTTTTGGTAAAATGAAAAGACATAAAAATAGTTTTAATTGCTTGATATTTGAGTCAAAACTTTTATCACATGTTTATATATCAATGCAATTTGACAAAACTATTTTTGGGGATTTTTAGTAGTTTATAAGAATTTATTGGACATTTATTTCCCCCAGATTTCTGACCTGTTTTGGTGTCTGCCAGGCTGATCGGTCGACCGGTACGGTCGACCGCACCTGTAGACAGTCGACCGTATGGGTCGACCGACGTGCACAGAAACGTGCACGCTGGCTACACCTATAGCCGGTCGACCGGGCCGGTCGACCGACTGAGAGCAGGTTTGCTCTCTGTTTGTTTGGGTCGACCGGGCGGTCGACCGCTAGCGCCAACGGGTCAAAAATTGACCGTTGGGCGGTCGACCGGCAGGGTAATTCTGGCAAAAATTACAGCCAATGGCTATTTTTCTGGATTAGCCTATAAATACCCCATTTGTAAGAGTTTTTCTCTAAGAATTTTTGTGTGAATTTTAACATACTCTCTGGTGTTTTTACAGCATTAAAAAGAAGTTTTTGAGCTTGATTTGAACAATCTTTGGTGGTGTTTTCTTTAGGGTTTGAAAAATCAAAGAAAAGGGTTTTGGGAAAAGCTTTTGAATTGAACTTCTCTATCTTGGTTTTCATTTGTTTCCCAAAGATTTTCTTTGAGTTGCTGGTTTTAAATCCCTTGGTTTTCTCCACACTTGAGTTAAAATCTACTATCTTTTCTATAGGATTTTGTGTGGGAAAAAGAGATTGTTTTGTGGTTGTTGTTTGAAACCACTAAGTTGTAAACCCTATCTTTAGCTTGGCTTTGTGCCTTTCCCTCATTGTGTTGAGGAAGTTTGGCTATTGGGTTGTTTCCCTCAAGTTTGTAAGGTGATCTTTGTATTGGGTTGTGTTTGCCTCAAGGAGGAGGTTGTAGTTGGCTTGGAGTTTGCCTCAAGAGGAGGTTGTGTTTGTAAGGAGAGGAGTTGGGTACTCTTGTATTGTGATTGCCCCAAATCCTCGGTGGAGGTTCCCTTTGTGGGAGTCCTTTGTGGACAAGCTAGTGGATTGGAAATCCTTCGTGTGTCGAAGGCGGGGATGTAGAGCTGGGTGCTCGAACCTCGGAACATATCTTATTGTTTGCGCTTGATCCATTGACTCTCTCTAACTCTCTCTTTACTTTGTGCCTTGCATCTATTTATATTGCTCATTCATATTTGCTTGGCTTAGTTGTGTGTGCATCATTTGTTGATCACACTTGAGTAAAATTTGCATTAAGTTTTTAAATTCCGCATTTAGTTCACTAGATTAGCATCGTCACCTATTCACCCCCCTCTAGGTGACTTTTCATTATTAACAACCGATGTGAAGATAAACTGTTAATGGTTCTATCACCTCCCTTCCCTATGGATTCGACCCGTTGAGCCAATGCTATAACGGAAGTATCGAGGGAACATTAGCACATATACATTTTCATTGATTTCACAAATACACATTTTAAAAGTGCTCTTTCCGTCCCGATCAAATTTTTGACGCCGATGCCGGGAATGGGAACTCACAAAATCTATAAAGAAAGAGAAACAGAGTGTTAAAATTTTGAAAATACATTTTGAAAGAGAGAAATATTTGAAGTATTATTATAAGAGTTCAAGTAATCTATAAGTTATAGGAAAACTGAATTTTTCATTCCTAAACTTAGTCTCTATTCAAAAATTTGTTATCAACCAAGACATGGAGTCAAACTGTATTTCTCATCTAATCTATTATTTACCCTAAGTCATATGCATCTTTGTGACCGTGAAATTTTGACTCTGGATTCTTTAACTCTAGCTCTTATACCTTATTTTTTTCTCTTTTATTATTTTTTTTATTTTTTTGTGATATTATTCCTTAGTTCTATTAGGCTTCTAATCTGCCCATGTAACGAGCCTCTAATCGGTGATTCCCAAACCAAACGGTCTTAGGGCACCGGGTGAGAAAACACTCCAAGGACTTAAGGACTCGAGCAAATAATGCCACATAACTAAGAATTTTATTATATGAACTGATTTTAAGCATGAATACTTATGCTTTATGAGGCACAAATACCCAGCTTAATCAGAGGATTTTTGATATTATATATATATATATATATATATATATATATATAATAATATATATATATTATAATATTATATATATATATATATATATTCTTTTTTTAATAAGGCATAAGAATCTTTGTTTTTGAATCCTAAGTGTGTAAGTGTATAAAGCATGCAAATACCATCAAGATAAAAATCAAGACCAAATACTTTTCTAAATTTTCTTTATAACTTTAAAAATCAAAAAAATAATCTTAATTTGACCAAGTATAAGAAATTCTAAATATGATTCTCCTATCCTTAAAATTGACTTAATTTCTTACAAAGAATATGTCAAAATATTGTTTCTATTTTCAAAGAGTTTTTTAAAAGTAAAGAAAATGTAAATAATTTTT
>JAVJIF010021905.1:0-52349 GCA_038442645.1 Agave tequilana | reverse complement strand
ATTTACTTTGATGTATAATCATGCATGTAGTACGAATGTGTGTGTACCGTATAAGGTTTGAAAGTGCACAACTTATATAGGATACACACACATATATACTACAAGCATGATTATATATACGTACATATATAAATACAAACATACTCACATAATACATCCTTGCAAATAAATTGCACGCATACACATGTATGTTTCTATATGAATATATCTATATGTGTATACTCACATAATACATCCTTGCAATAAAATTGCATGCATATACATGTATGTTTCTATATGAATAATTCTATATATGCATACACATACACATATTGATATATTCATATAGAAATAGATAGTGTGTGTGCGCTTTTATTTGCATGGGTGTATTATGTGAGTATGCTTATATTTATATATGTATTTATGTATTTACTTATATATAATTAAGCATATAGTATGTGTGTGTACCTTATATAGTCTTGAACGCGCAAAACTTATATATGGTGCACACACATACATACTACTTGCATAATTATACATATATTAATAAATACATACGTACATAGATAAATACAAACATCCTTAGAGATACGCCCTTGCAAATAAAAATACACACATTTGTATGTTTCTATATGCATATATGGATGCACCCACAAATATTATATATATATATATATATATATATATATATATTATATATATATATATATATATATATATATATATATATAGACACACACGCGCACACACACATACATAGATCCATACATGTTTCTGCATATATATATAGAAATCAAAATTATTATATTTATGTCTCTCTCCCTTTTCCTTTCTTATGTCTCTCTCTCTCACACTCTCACTCTCCCTTTTCAACCTCTCTTATGTTGGGCCAGAGTGTCATCATGTTTCCATGCTTCTTTCTCTTCCACCTCTCAGCGCCCCACACTTTTCTCCTCTCTACTTCCCAAGAATCAATAAAAGACAAAGAATAGTATTTTGCAATTGCGTGTGACAATATTGGCAATTGCTCTGTTTTCCTGCTAATTCCATCAAACTCATGTGCTTCATCTCCCTAGTAGTCTTACTCTTTAAGCATCGACCTCCACTCCATCAAATACATCTTCATTCACATCACAATGCCTACTCTCAAGACTACATTCTTTCTCTTTGAGCCATCCTCCAAGATTCTTCAAGACTGCATCCTGACCTTCTTACTACGACTATATATAACTATGGGCATTAAAAGCTACCCACACTCTTTCCTATGCACTGGTGCCACTTCTATCACTTTTTCCAATAATATTAATACCTCAAGAAACCCCACCACTAGTTCCCCTTCACTGAAATGATGTTGGACAACCAACCAAACTAAATCGTAGGCCACAAGTACGAACATCAACGGACGGTGGTCAGGTTCTTTTTTTGGACCACTTTTTTAATGTTTTATTATTTTAATTTTAATTTCGCTAGTTCAGATCACTTCGAGAAATTCCAAAGTTCATGTTCTCTAGCTTGGTGTCATGACTAGAAGGTCGGCATTGATGTCTCACAATTTTGTTCATTTATTTGTATTTATTATCATTACAAGATATTTTTTTATATATCTTTCAGTTTTTGAATGTGGCTATCCAGTTGGTTCCTCGTGAAATATTGCAAAAATATATACAAAAGGTTAGTTGGCTATTTATTTATTTAATTTTAAAAATCCTGCATATAAATATCTTAATTATCGTTAAATAATTATGTATTTACTGTTGAAATTTGCAAAACAAGCAATATCCCTTCACGGTTAGACAATGAAGGTATGTATACTAAACTCCTTTTAGTACTTCTTCAAATTGTTATATTTCGGGCTCATTGTTTTTCTTTTCTTTTTCAAAATATTAAGTGAAATATCTCAATTTTTTCAAAACAAAGCAATATCTCCTATTTGTGTATTTACTTAAATACTTTTAAGTACTTTTTTCAAATTGTTATATTCTAGGCTCATTTTTTTTTTCAAAATTTAGTGGAATTATGTGGATTAACATGCATGCATGTTATAACGTATTGATATGATGTTTGTATATATATTCATGTTTGTATGTATGTGTATGTCTGTGTATTTATATGTGTGTTCGTATATATGTGTTGTGTTTGTATGAATGTATATATGTATTTCTTTATATATTTATGTGTTTATAAATGTTTGTATCTATATATGTGAATGTGTTTATCTATGTGTGTGTATATGTGCATGTGTATATATGTGTATGTCTCATATATGTCAATATGTATTTATATGTGTGAATATGTATGTTTTGTATCAATATATGTCATATATATGTGTTTGTAGAGAGAGTTAGACTTATGCCATTTAGGAAGGGTTCGAGGGTGAATCCTTCCCACTTAAATACAACCTTATAACATTCAAATACAAGATCTATTCCGTTGAAGTTGATCTACATTATTTCAAGTAACTAAAATAAAAAATCTAGTTATTTGAATACTTTTTACCCATCCATCAAGTAGGCACAAAATGATAGTGTCAGCATACCAGGGCTCTTTACACATCGCTAAGATGTGCTTGTCAGGAAATTTTCGTTGATTGGTACCATTTCCACCGGTGCATTAGGAATCCTAGAAAGGTTATCAACCACCACATTTTGACGGCCTTTTTGTCCTTTATTTCTAGATCAAATTCTTGCAAAAGAAGTATCCAACGAATAAGCCTAGCCTTAGCATTCTTCTTTTGCATCAAATACCTAAGAGCAGAATGGTCAGTGAAAATCATTATTTTAGGTCCTAGTAGGTACTAGCGGAATTTCTCCAACGCAAACACAACTGCTAAAAATTCCTTTTCAGTTGTTGTGTAATTGAGTTGGGCCTCAAAGCGTCCTACTTGCATAATAAATCACGTGTTGCTTGTTATCAATGCGCTGTCTTAGGAAAGCATACATGGCATAATCAGAGGCGTCACACATGATTTTGAAGGGTCTAGTTCAATCAGGTGTTGATATTATTGTGCCAAGACAAGTTTTTGTTTTAGCTC
This sequence comes from Agave tequilana, assembly GCA_038442645.1. Classification (NCBI taxonomy): domain Eukaryota; kingdom Viridiplantae; phylum Streptophyta; class Magnoliopsida; order Asparagales; family Asparagaceae; genus Agave; species Agave tequilana. The sequence goes on along the minus strand of JAVJIF010021905.1, from coordinate 49,339 downwards.
TTCCCAACCTTGTAGACATTCACATCAAATGGAAAGGCACATTTCTTAAGAGTTTAGTTAAAGTTCTAGCAATTTTACTAAACTCTTTAATAAACCTTCTATATAAACAAGCGTGCCCCAGGAAAGATCTGATATCTTTTAAGCATTTAGGTTCGGGGAGTTTTGCTATCACTTCCACTTTAGATTTTTTCAACCTCAATTCCTCTACTTGAAATCTCATGCCTAAGGATATTTTCTTGTTTGACCATGAAATGATACTTTCTAAGTTAAGTGTCAAGTTCTTCTCCATGCATCTTTGTAAGACCAACTTGAGATGATGTAACATTGGCCGAAGGAATCGCCATATATCAAAAAATCATCTACAAAAATTTCTAGAAATCTTTCTACCATGTCTGAGAAAAGACTAAGCATGCAAAGTTGGAAAGTTGCAGGAACGTTGCATAATCCAAAGGGCATTCGTCGATATGCAAACGTTCCAAATAGATAGGTGAAAGTTGTTTTTTCTTGGTCCTCGGGAGTAATTAGGATTTGATTGTATCCTGAATATTATCCTGAATATCCATCTAGGAAACAATAATATTCGTGTCTTGCCAATCTCTCAGCATCTGATCTATAAAAGGAAGAGGGAAGTGGTCTTTATATGTGACAACGTTCAGTTTGCGATAATCAATACAAACTCGTATCATCGTTGGAAGACGAGTCGGTACTAATTCTTTCTTGTCATTTTCTACCACAGTAAAGCCTGCTTTCTTAGATACAGAATGGATTGGACTAACCCACTGGCTATCAGATATGGGATAAATTATCCCATTCTCTAGCAATTTCAGGATTTCAGTACGGACAACCTCTTACATAATAGGGTTCAGTTGACGCTGTGGATCATATTTGGTTTGGCCTTTTCTGTCAGGTGAATTCTATATTGTACAATGGATGGGCTGATCCCTTTTATATCGGCCATGGTCCAACCAATGGCCTCTCTGTTTTTACTTGATACAACAAGAAGATCCTCTTCTTATTATTCAGTCAGATGAGAAGCTATGATTATAGGAAAAGCTTCTTTTTCACCAAAGTACTTATACTAGAGATGACTAGGAAGAACTTTCAATTCTAAAGAAGGGGTATGATCTATCAAGGGTTGTTCTTATCACGCCCCGCTTCCAAAAATACGCTAAAGCAGAGACGCGACGAGAGTCGGCGACGCATATACGCAAGAAAATACCTTACATATGCGCTAATCCTTAAGTAACCCAAAACAAGCTATAAATCCTAACTATAATGAATCATGATTATTGCAATATCACATATAGGCATCCACACATGATGTCATATAAACAAAGAATTGGAATAACAACTGAATTTGATATATTGAGAATCAAAAAATAATAGGAAGGTAAGAAAGATAAGAATACGAATCAAATAAGGAGAAACTCTAGTTCCTCACGAAGCGTATGGTCTCATCGAGCACCTGAACAATATAAGAAAGCATATAATATCTAGATATACAAATCTAGGGTCGTCAGAATGCGACTCAGCGACTCAGTGAGTGTTTTTTTTTTTTTTTTTTTTTTTTTTTTTTTTTTTTTTTTTTTTTTTAACAACATGCACAGAATAATAACAAGCTAAACTACAGACAGAAGATAACTAAATATCATGATAACAGATAACTGAAGGATAACTGAATAACATGTATGTAGAAAAAAAGCAACTATTACAACTGTAAACAAACAACTGATGTTAAGATGTGTAACCTAGCATATGTCACTAGTTTAGTTGGTTGTTATTAAACTAACTAATGTAGTACTTAGCTGCGTCCCATACCACAACCGTTTTCTCACATATCAAGAAAAGTTATCGTTATTATAACTGCCCATCGATGTAGTGCATGTGTTTTAAAAGAGTACCGTGCATGCCTTGTACCACGGTTTAACACCCCTGGTGCTGAACCAGGACAAGCCACAAGGCTCTAATAACTGAAGATCACAGCCCCACACGAAGAGACAACTAGTGTGGCACCGTAATCCGGGTATAGCCCTGACAACTGACAACTGAATAACTAGGTAGCCAGTACTACCTTGGTTCCCCATAGTTGGAACCCATAACTCGGTATTATAATAAGTCCTTCCAAAATACACGACATGCATCATCAAGCAATTACCCCTGCCCTCCCCGAGTTATGATGTCTTTTATTAATAAGCAATTAATGTGATTTAATATGTAATAGTAACTAATATCTCCGACAACTAGTGATGTCAATAATAGATGATAATCTGATAACTGACAACTGATATCTGACAACTGAGTAGCTGGTAACTAATATTTGACATCTAAAATAAGATACTGGAGATATAACCACTAACATAATGGTGTCACGAACAACTGGTAACTGGTACCGATACCTACAAAATCCTATAAACTCTGAACACATCATATGATCACCAACAAATAATCTCACGAATAACTGATAAAGTGATGACTGCTATCTGATAACTATGAAGTACAAGATCACCGATATCGACTAGATCACTATCACAATAACTCAATCTCTATTAACTGAAATAATCAATAACTAAACATAAAGCACATGGTATATCCTCAGACCAACTAGGTCAACACATATTGAAATCATATCTAAAGAGAAAATATCCTCAAACAATTGCAATCTAGAATAGTTCACTTCTAAGTTAATACCAACAACTCATCCATACTCAAAAGATATAATCAGTTGATGCATCCAGGAACCTTGCTTCTAATAATAAAAAACCAATATGATATCACATATCAAAGTCAAAGGTAAGATATCTACACATCTGGTCGCAATCCAACAAAATCAGTCACATCTAAATATTGATCAATATCCAATGTAAATAACATAAATCCCAGTTCAAACCAAACTCCAACTAAGTCCATATACTAATCCAAGTATCAAGAAATCCAATCTCTTAGTAAAGTAACATCATAACAAGTCTGTCATTAATACCTGAATGAATCATCACCTAAGTTTTTACCAAATGAAAAAATAACAAGTCTGAGAAGCACTCTTCATGAAATAACACGGTTTAAGAACCGAATTGCCGTCTAGTCTTCATTGCACGAACCGGTACGAATCTCCAGATCATCCTCGGGTCGGTTTCTGAATCGCCTGTGTATCAGGTCCATAACGAGTACAACTCCGAATCTCCCGTTACCGTGTTCAGATTGCACCAAACGAATCCCGAACGCTGCAACACGCAGCCGAACACACATAGAGGAAGTGGAATGAACACACACTCATGTACACCAATACACGTGCATACACATACACGTGTACACCCACACGTACACGGGTACACCCAAATATACACCTATATACATACATATAATATGCATACATACACACAAATAATCATGCATACATACACATAAATACACTATATAATATATATATATATATATATATTATATATATATATATATATATATATATATATATATATATATATATATATATATATATAAACATATACATACATAGACACTCACACACATATAAATATGTAAACACACAAACTCACAAAACACTTATAATTGCAAACAAACACACTCATTCATAAATACAGAGAGAAAGAGACATGCAGAGAGGGATGTAAACTCACCCATACACACATAAATGCAAAGAGTGAGAGAGAGAAGCTCCGGCCATGGGGAAGGCTCTGGCGGGGTCGATGGAGAAGACGAAGGTTACGACGAGGTGGAGAGGGAGGCCGGGGTGTTGGTCGACGGATTCGGGCTGCCGGTGGGCCTTGCAGAGCTTACTAGAGGGGGCTGTTGAGTATTGGTGTGTGGTTTTGGGCTGTGCTCGGGACTGTTGGTAGGCTGTGGAGATGGAAGGTTGATGCGTAGGCGGTGCACACAACAGAGTAAGGGGATCTCGGGTGTGTTGCCGAGGGGGTTTAGATTGCAAGCCATGGAAAAGGAACGGGGAAGCTGCTGGATGGATTGTGCCCCATCGTGGGTTGCTCAACCATACGGGAGAGGGCCACGACAAGCAAAAGGAGGTTGGTGTTGTCGCTGCCTGTTTCTGTGCGCAGCGCCAGGGAGGGTAAGGAGTGAGGTACAACCAATGAGGATAGATCTGCAGCTGCTGGAGGTAGCACAGGGCTGCTGTGGGCTTGCACATGGGGAGATCTCAGCTTGGGGGTCACGGCCTTGGAAGGGGCCCGACAAGTGCTGTCGTGGGCACCCAAGAAGCGTGAATGGCCTGGAGAGGAAAGGATGTTGCGGGGCTCCGAGGATGGAGGTGGTCCGAAAGGATTGCAAGACATGGCGGCCTGGGTTGCAGATTAGGCAGCTGGATCTGTTGTGTGCTGGTCTCTCAGCCAGGGATCTGCAGTGTTAGAGCATGCCATGGTGCTGTTGGGCTGCTGGGAGACTGTCATGGGGATGAACAATGGTGGGAGAAAGCCCAGGTGGGTTGCTCACACTTGGTGCGGCCAATGGAGGAGTTTCTCGGCCCATTGGTTGTTGATGGAGGAGAAGGTGCGGCAGCTAAAGATGAAGGAGGGGATTAGATGAAGATGAAAATTGATATTTAGGGTTGGTGTTGCCGAGCGTGGGTTGCACAGAGGAGGAGACACGCACACGGGTCTATGAGAGGATGTCGTGACTCACCGGAGATGGGGTTCTCAGCTTGGAGAAGACCATGGGATGATGTAGGTAACAGCAGTGAAGTTGGAGATGGAGGAGATTAGGGTTAAGTTGGGGGTTAAGAGATTATATAGGTAAATATAATGGGTTTGGGTTATGGGGGCACGGGTTCAGACGCTAATGGGTATAGGATTGGGTATATATAATGGGTTATGCTAAGGGTAATGGGTTGGTGATTGAGGTTGAACCTGCACAAAAAATACAGAATTTCGGAACTTTTAAAATAGTAGTGCAAGGTGCTCAATTCTCCCGCTATAGCAAGTGGCTATGCGGGTCGTGATCCACAAGGAGGGACTAGCGATGGAAGCTTTTTAGTAAGTTCTTTTTTATGCTACAATTAATGGTTATAATTCTTCTTCTAGTTCTTAAAAAGAAAAGAGAAAATGGAGTTAAAGTCAAGTTAGGAAGAAGGTAGTAGAATGAGAAGATGGAGAAAATAGAAGTGATATGTACAAAGAAATTGAAAAGAGTGAAAGAGATTTGGTGATTATGGTGTTGGTGATCTACACTAAAGTTACAAGAAAAGAAAGAAAAACTAAAACCTAATAAACATACTTACCTCTTCGGTGTCTGCTTACCACCTTTTACCTATATTGACGATGTACTTTTACTTGAAGGCGAGCGAAGCATGGCAGATGAGGTCTTCCCCATTCCCGATTTGCACTATAAAATGAAGGGCGTGCTATACTACCATAGAAATGGATATCCATTACCATAAGCCACCAACGACACTTGCAAGGACAAGATAACTTCGAGGCTATTGGTTTCATTTGGATCCATAAATACAGAAGAGGGAAGCGAACAAAAATAAGAATAGAAAAGAAAAGGAAACCTCGATTTGATTCAAATAAGATTGGAAGAAAATATCACTTACACCGGTGTCACTTTCAGTATAAGCTTGCTCTCATTCCTCCATGAAAGCCTCCTCTCCTCTCAGTTTCATAAATAAAACAAAAATTACATAAAAGAAAACTAAAAACCTAAGTTACAAACTACAAATTAGTCTAAGTTCTTCTCTTTGCTTGGTCCTCCCTTTTGCCTTTGAGATTGCAGGTATTTATAGGAGAAATGCAGAGGGCAGAGGAGTATGAAGATAAGGGAAGCTGGTTATTTCTGAATTTGAATCCTCCCCTTATCTCTAAACTTGATTTGATATAGATATTCAGTTCTGATCTGTAGCTTATTGGCGTATTGACTGCTAAATATAACTTAACAAATGACAGAATTAGAAATAGTGATAAACTTAAGAGTTGTAACCCTTTAATTTTCTTTCTGGATCATCTTGAATCTTCAGAGTTGATTTTTTATAGCGAAAGTTATGATTCAAATATTAAAATGTATCCAGTCAAAATCTGACTCAAAATTGCTTCATCTCATCCGTTGATCTTCTCTCTATCCATTTATCCCTTTGGATTTAGACTCTGTATTTGACGTTATCCTCGCTGATCTTTAGCTTTAACCACTTGATTCACCAAAAACTGAATTTAACCAACTGGATTTGGGATCATCCTCCTCTAACCAAATAGATCTAGTTAAATCTGAATTTAACTGATATTTATTTAATTTTATCCTCTTTCTCTCCATGATTATCTTTTGCAAAATAGATATTTAAGATAAGAAATTTAGCAGATTTATTACATGATAAATGTGGATATGTAATAAAGAATAATACAATAAATGTGTGCAATCACACCGCGCACCTATCTTTTGCTCGTCCTCGAGCAAAACAACAAAACTAAACTAAAGATTATTAGACCACTTTCGCAGGTCACGCGATTGCACTGAGCTTGTGTAACAAGATGTTAAACCTATAGGTTTCCCCTAGAGGATGGGTTTTGTAACATGAGGGTTTTCAGTAGATAACACCCACAAAATCCGTAAAGAAAGAGAAAAATGTTAGTATTTTGAAAACACATTTTGAAAGAAAAATATTTGAAATATTATTGTAAGATTTAATAATCTATAAGTTATACGAAAATAGAATTTTTCATTCCTAAACTTAGTCTCTATTCAAAAATTTGTTACCAATCAAAGTAAGGAGTCAAATTGTGCTTCTCATCTAATCGATTACTTTACCCTAAGTCATATGCACCTTCGTGACCGTGAAGTTTTGACTAAGGGTTCTTTATCTCTAACTCTTATGCCTTATTTATATATATATATATATATTATTTTTGTGGTATTATTCCTTAGCTCTATTAGGCTTTCTAATCTGCCCATGTAACGAGCCTTTAATCGGTGACTCTCAAACCAAACGGTCTTAGGACATTTGGTGAGAAAACACCCCAAGGACTTAAGCACTCAAGTAGACAAGGCCATAAAACTAAGAATTTTATTATATGAACCGCTTTTAGGCGTGAATACTTATGCTTTATGAGGCACAAATACCCAGCTTAATCAGAAGATTTTTATAGATATATATTTCATTTTTTCTTTTTTTTTTTCAAACTTATCTAATCATCTTTTGCATAAATACCAAGGCTTGCTTAGGCCAAAGCACCTAGCTAATCAATAATTAGATTTGTTTATTTTTCATAGATATATATATATATATATATATATTTTTATAAGGTATAAGAATCTTTGTTTTTGAACCCTAAGTGTGTAAGTGTATAAAGTGCGCATATTTCATCAAGGCAAAGATTAAGACTAAATTACTTTGACAAATTATCTTCCTAACCCTAAAAATCAAACAAATAATCTTATTTTGACCAAGTATAAGAAATCCTAATTATGATTATTCTATTCCTTAAAATTGACTTAATTTCTTACAAAAAATATGTCAAATATTGTTTCTATTTTCAAAAAGTTTTTTTAAAAGTAAAGAAAATATTAATAATAAAATTTTTTTATAAAAAAGAAAACCAAAGTTATATTAGAACCTTCCTCCACACCTATCTCATGCATTGTCTTCAATGTATGAATTAATGCATGGATGCATAAAAAAAAAAGAAAGGGAAGGAAAATATTATCTTAAGGTGGTAGTTCCGGTGGTGGTCTGATTGGTCCACGAAATGCGGCCAAATCAAATTTGCGTGGAGTTCGGAGGAACCCACCAGAAACCTCTCTAGTATGACCCACTAAAATGTTGTAAATATAAATGATCTTTATTAAGAATTTTACCCCATATAATTTCCAAATTTCACAAATAATTTCGTAGTCAATTTTATCAACATCCTTGTCCCAAAATGGAGTGTGAAAGGATGGAATGATTGACGTGGACTTAGGAAGTAAGGGAACTAATACCAACTCAAGAAAGTGACTTAAGTCAAGTAAAAGTTTAGGAGTCGAGATTGGTACAGGAAGTGGGTCCAAATCAAGAAGTTGAAAATCAAGTCCACATTCATTTCCTAACAACGGAATGTGACTTAACATTGGTGATTCAAGTTCAAGAATGACAGGTGTGAGAATCGAAACTGACTCTAAAATATTAATCAAGTTGGGTAACAAAATAAGAGTCAATATTGATTCAGGAATTTGAACTGGATCACAAATTGGAGAATCTAGGTCACATTTCTCATTGAGTTCAATTTCATAAAAAGGAGAACTTGCCAATTTGTTAATGGGACTTTCAAATGTATGAAATTGGTTAAATTCAATATGATGATCATAAAAGATTGGTAATTCAGTTTCATGATGAATTGACACAGGATCCAATGTTGACTCGGGAAAAAGATTGAAATCAGGTGAAGACACCGGAGTCATTATTGAATCAGGAAGTAGAATTGAATCACCAAGTTGAGGTTCAGGATCATATTCATTCTCAAGTTCAATTACAAGAAAGAGATAACTTGCCAAACTGTTAATGTCATTTTCAAAATTTGGAGTTTGGGCAAGTTCAAATGGGTGTGCTGAAATAGAATATTGTTTTCCAAAATAACATGATTCTTTAGCTCTAACAGAATGGTTAGTGACATCAGAAATGGTCAAACAGTGAGAATGGAGAGTTTGGACCATTAGATCTATGTCATGATTACGAGCGTTTTGAGCCTGAGTCATGGCTTCAAGTAGCTTTTCATAGTCGATTGGTTCATCATTTTGCTGTGACTGGACTTGAAAAGATGAAGTGTTGTTTTGGAATTTGTGGTGAAATTGTGAGTCCGTCAGATTTTATGATTGTTGCTTGGACTCACGCATACTCATTTTCAAGATTGATAGTTTTCTATTTTGAACTGGTGGAACTGAGTATGATCTTGAAAATATTGTGGACAAGGTGGATAAGAAGGACAAGTTGGTTGAAAATTGGACTCGGGGGAGGTGAATCCCCATTGACTCTGTGAAGAGTTGAAATTATTTTAGAAATTATGGTCCTAAGATTGGGGGCATGAGTTATATTGATTCGGATAAGACCAATCCGGCACACTAGATTGGTTAAAGTTATGATATGCCGGGTTGGTAATATCCGAAAAAGAGGTCGGGATGTAATATGGATTACCATTAAAATTGAAAAATTATTGTTATAAGTTATATCACACAGGAAATGTCAAAAACAAAAAAGAAAAACAAACAAATAAGCAAACAAATAAAATGAAAAAAATCTAACCTAAGTTAGGGTAAACCTTAGACCTAGACGACTCCTAACTGGTTAGACTATCCACGGGAGATATATTACTGAATCTGACCACAAGTTAATCGGCCAGGTAGGGGCAAGATTGGTGGGAGGTATTCGCACAAAAGCGACGGGCCTAATTAAGCCAAACCACCAGCCTTCGGGGTTTCGCCCTTCAATCCCCAATCTTAGACGCCGATTTGGCAAGAGTCAAATTCAAATCAACTTCCCCCTTAGGTCAGTCTCCTATTTGAGTTCGAGATGTCCCTAGGGCCAACGTCTACTCAATTTTAGTTAGGCTTGGGTTAGTGAGTGAGGAGATTGTTTGTGGGCTAAAGGAGGGTAATGACTTCCCACCTTATCTTGTTTATAGGACAAGCCCTTAAATCAATTTAGTGCAGTGTATAAGCATATAGAAAAAAGTAACACTCAAGCAATATTTCATACAAGAATGAACCTAATACTAAATGTTATGCACACATACCTTGGATCCAGCACTCTTTAACAGTAAGTAGAAAATGTAATGAAATAGACTCGTGCCTAAATGCAAAGTCTAAATCATTTTTAGCATTTACAATCAACATTTTATTGTTGTGTTAGAAATGTATATACAGTGAGTCAAATAAGGAAATAAATACTACAAAGATTAAACTATGCAATTCAGCCAACCTGCAGAAGAAACAGGTTAGTAGTTCACTCAGATTGTCACAGGAATGTAGCAGATCTGAGGGCTTCTGGGCTTTGCTTTCTTGAGCAGAGTTCAGGGCCACTTATATGTCCACTGCAGCAAAATTCTTTGTTGTTAAATCTGTACACCAAAAATAAAGAAGAAAGTTAACCAAAATGTAAATCTAAAAAGAGAATAACTTACCGTACCTCCCCGACAACGGCGCTAAAAACTTAATTGAGTTTTTACCTGCACACAAATACAGAATTTCAGAACTTTAAGAATAGAGTGTGAGTACTCAATTCTATCGCTATAGCAAGTGGCTATGCAGGTCGTGATCCACAAGGAGGGACTAGCAATGGAAGCTTTTTAGTAAGTTCTCTTTTATGCTACAATTAATGGTTATAATTCTTCTTTTAGTTCTTAAAAAGAAAAGAAAAAAATGGAATTAAAGTCAAGTTAGGAAGAAAGTGGTAGAATGAGAAGGTGGAGAAAATAGAAGTGATATGTACAAAGAAATTGAAAAAAAGTGAAAAAGATTTGGGTGATTATGGTGTTGGTGATCTACACTAAAAGTTACAAGAAAAGAAAGAAAAACTAAAACATAAAAAACATACTTACCTCTTCGGTGCCTGCTTACCTTTTACCCGCATCGACGATGTACCTTTACTTGAAGGAGAGCGAAGCATGGCAGATGAGATCTTCCCCATTCTTGATTTACACTATAAAATGAAGGGGCGAGCTATACTACCATAGAAATGGATATCCATCACTATAAGCCACCAACGGCACTTGCAAGGACAAGGCAACTTCGAGGCTATCGGCTTCATTTGGATCCATAAACACAGAAGAGGGAAGCGAACAAAAATAAGAATAGAAAAGAAAAGGAAACCTCGATTCGATTCAAATAACATTGGAAGAAAAGATCACTTACACCGGTGTCACTTTCAGTACAAGTTTGCTCTCATTCTTCCATGAAAGTCTCCTCTCCGCTCAGTTACATAAATAAAACAAAAATTAAATAAAAGAAAACTAAAAACCTAAGTTACAAATTACAAATTAGCCTAAGTTCTTCTCTCTACTTGGTCCTCCCTTTTACCTTTGAGATTGCAGGTATTTATAGGAGAAATGCAGGGGGTAGAGGAGTATGAAGATAAAGGAAGCTAGCTATTTCTGAATTTGAATCCTCTTCTTATCTCCAAACTTGATTTGATGTAGATATTCAGTTCTGATCTACAGCTTATTGGCGTATTGATTGCTAATATAACTTAAGAAATGACAGAATTAGAAATAGTGATAAACTTAAGAGTTGTAGCCCTTTAAGTCCTCTTTCTGGATAATCTTGAATCTTCAGATTCGAGTTTTTGTAACGAAAGTTATGATTTAAATATTATAATATATCCAGCCAGAATCTGAATCAAAATTGCTTCATCTCATCCGTTGATCTTCTCTTTATCCATTTATCCCTTTGGATTTGAACTCTCTATTTGACGTTATCCTCGGTTGATCTTTAGCTTTAACATCTTGATTCACCAAAAACTGAATTTAACCAACTGGATTTGGGATCATCCTCCTCTAACTAAATAGATCTAGTTAGATCTGAATTTAACTCATATTATTTGATTTTATCTTCTTTCTCCCCATGATTATCTTCTGCAAAATAGACATTTAAGATAAGGAATTTAGCAGATTTATTACATGATAAATGTGGATATGTAATAAAGAATAATACAATAAATGTGTGCAATCAGTTGGAATCAAGAAATGAAGATACTACGACCAATAACAAATAATAATAAATAATGGTAACAATAATAAATAATAGTAATAATAATAACAATAAAAATTATAATAAACACCAATAATAGTAATTAACAAAAAACATAATAATACCAATAATAATAGTACCTATAAAGGTAATTAGACATAACCATAATAATAATAACAACGACAATATATCAACAATAATGATCATAATTAACAATAACAAAACTATTAATACCTATAATGATAATTAACAATAATAATAAAAATAATAATAATAACACTAAAAAAAATAATAAAATTAATTAATAATGAAATGATAATAGTAATATCTACTACTAATAATATCGATTAATAATAATGATGTTAGAAATAATAGTAATAAGTAACTACAATATTGATAAGAAATAATGGTAACAATATATATATATATATATGGCCAAAATACCATTTACCATTTTAAAAATAATTTATATTTAATAATAATAACTATAAATCAAGTTAATAATAATAAAATAACCAGTAAAATAAAATAAATATTTAGATAAAATACCATATTATTAGCTAGGGATAATACAGTTCTTCTTGCAAGGAAATGATTGGCGTCGCATTTGTTGCCCACTCAACTGTTGATTCACCAATCTGATTAAAACTGAAGTCATATGACTCCATCAAATTCATGGTTAGACTCATATTCTAACTCCTCTTCATATTCACTTGTAAGTCCTTCAATCAAGTTCACCTCAAATGATTGGTCATCCAAGTCCCGAGGTTGTTTTTGCAGGTGGAAAATATTCACCTCCTTTGTCATGTCACCGAAAGTCAAATGCATAGACCCATTCCTATAGACCGAGGTTTGAGCTTTCGGGTTTTGCACAGATTGTGTTTTTAGAATGTTGAAATCTGCAGGATAGATGAACACCCCAACCCGTATAAGGACATCTGTAATTTCCCCTTGAGAATCTTTACAGAACGATAAGTTAATTATATAGTAACCCAAGTTGGACGGAGATCGCCCAACCTAGTTGCTGATACACAGAAAAGGGAAGCAAGTTGATACTAGCTCCTAGATCAAGCAGTGCTCGATTTATTGTGGTCTATCCTATGATACACGAAATGGTGGGACTCCAGGGCTTTGTATTTTTCAGGGATGGGCCGGTTAACAACTCACTGATGTTGGATGCGAGGGAGACCTTTTTGGGAACATTTATTTTTCTTTTCTTGGTGCACATATCTTTTAAGAATTTGGCATATGATGAAACTTGTTGTATGGCATCAAGAAGGGGCAGGTTTATCTAGACTTGATTAAACATTTTCCTAATCTTTTCCATTTGAGCGTTGGTCTTATTGTTGGCCCAAAGGCCATTTGCCCGATTATTTTGATGATAACAAACCATATTTAGTTATGTATTTAACAATCTTGTTAAAGGAATTTCAGGTTAAAAATAAGTTGATTTGACGGCTCCACATCAAGACTCACAAGTTTGGACGCCGCTAAAGATTTGCATTCCCAAGCCTTAGCACGGTAGAAAAGCTTCGGGATCAAGACATTGATAAAAAGATCAAGATTTGTAATTTACTTTTCTTTTTTAGATATTTTGTCAAAACCTAGATGATAGAAGTAGATTATTTGGGATTGTCACTCACACACACTTAGTATTGCTTCATGGCTTCAAAAGAATTTTTATTTCAGAATTTCTAACTTAGTTTTAGAAATACCATGTTTTGGAAAAATCAATTTTAGACAAAATCATTTTTCCATTTTATTAAAAAGGGATTTTTCATCAAATTTTGTTCTAACTTATTTGGGTGATGATCTATGATCACACTCTGAACTTTTATTAGTTCTAGAACCATGTTTTCCAAACCTTAAACAAAATTTGTTTGAATCAAAACACCCTTTTCCCTTTAGCAGGCTCTGTTAAACAGACCTGACAGAGGCCGGTCGACTGACCCAGTCGACCGACGTGCACGGCTGTGCATGTGTGCACGTCGGCCGACCGCTCGGGTCGACCGGGCACTTGTCAGTGCTCTCTGTTTATTCCGGTCGACCGGATCGGCCGACCGCAAGAGATCCACCCTCAGGTAAAGCTGCGGTCGCCCGAGTCGGCCGACCGTTTTTCCCAACGGTCAGATTTTTGACCGTTGGCGGTCGATCGACCCGGTCGACCGGTAGTTGTTAGAAAGTCTGGCAGACTCCAACAGCTCTATTTTCTGACAGATTTTTGTTGGGATCTCACCCCAACGAATCCTTTAAGCTGTGTAGTTGGTTTTTCATCCACTATAAATAGTGGGTCATCTCAACATGATAAGACAACAAGATTTATATGATTTGACAAGAGTTTTTAAGCAAGAAAAGATTTCCAAGCTAAAAATTCCTAGTTTTCTTTTAGAAAAGATTTTCTCTCCAAAGCCAAAATTCCCTACACTTTTGAAGCAATCCTCTACTTCTCTATAGTCTTTGCACTACACACTCCCAAGTATTCATCCTCATCATATTGGTTATAGGATTGTGCAAGTGAGCTTTTTGATCAAGTGTGATCAAGTTTTTCTTCAATTGAGAAGTTGTAGAGGCATCGGCCTCAATCGAGCGGGTGTGCTTCATAGTGTTGTAGCGACACCAAGAGATAGGACAAGTGTGTCCTTGTATTGGAGATCCAGTGGGATCAACAATAGTGGAAATCCTTCAAGTGTGAAGGCGGGGACGTAGAGCGTGGCTCGAACCTCGGAAACATATCCTCGTGTTTGCGTTTGCTCAAATTTCTCTAAACTCAATCTCTCTTTATTACTTGCATTATTTATTGCTTTTATCTTGCAAGTGTTTTTAATTTGAGCTTATTGTGTTAAGTAGATTTAAATTCCGCATTATTGCCATATTCCATATAGCCATCACCTATTCACCCCCCTCTAGGTGATTTCAATTGGTATCAGAGCCTAACCCTTGCATTTGGTTTAACCACCTCAGGGAGATCCTTACATTTGGCTATATCTTTTTGTGCATTATATTTGTTTGTGCATTATACTTTTGTATTCATGGCATCCCTTGACTTTTCTAGCATCAAGTCCCTACCCATGTTTGATGGCTTGAACTTCCCCATTTGGAAGGTCAAGATGAACCTATTCCTTAAATCCCTAGGAGTTAGAGTAGCTAGGGCTATCACCAAAGAATTTGTAGAACCTCTCACCGATGAGAGATCATGGTCCGAGGACACCACCAAGGACTATGAAGCTAATGCTAGGGCTCAATATGCTTTAACCCAAGCCCTTAATGAAGATGACCTCTCACGTATCATTAATTGTAAATCGGCATTTGAGGTTTGGAATGTTTTGATTGTGACTCATGAGGGAACGTGCCAAGTCAAACGATCCAAGATTGACTTGCTTCGTTCTCAATATGAGAACTTCTATATGCTTGAGAATGAATGCATTGATGACATGCTCACCCGTTTCACCAAAATAACTAATGCCTTATCTTATTTAGGTGACACGATCGACAATGACCAAAAGATTCGGAAGGTCATTCGAGCTCTTCCCAAAGTTTGGGAAGTCAAGGCAACGACCCTCAAGGAGCTCAACGATCGGGAGGAGATGGACTTCTCCGGCTTCATCGGAAATCTCAAAACGCATGAGATGGAGATGAAAGTTAGAGAAGAAAGGGAGGCGCCAAAGAAGAAAGCCCTCGCTTTCAAAGCTGCTCCATCCACCCATGACGAGGAGGACTCATCGGAAGACTACGATGAGGATTTTGCCATGCTCATCCGGAAGGTGGGTAAGATGTTCTATAGGAAGGGGAGGCAAAGCAACTTCCGAAGAGGGAAACCTCAAGGAAGATTTGAAAGGAAAAGAGAGGAGCCCGGTCCTTGCTTCCATTGCAAGAAGATCGGACATCTCATCGCCGATTGCCCCGTTCTCCAAGCCACAACCTCCAAGAATGGGCCAAAGAAGAAGAAGAAAGCTACGGTGGCCACTTGGGATGACACGGAGTCGGATTCCGAAGAGGAGATCGACACCGCCAATATGTGCTTCATGGCACAAGGTGAGGATACAACCAAGGTATGCTTAGAAACCTCTATTGATGATGATGAGCTAACCATGGATGAACTTGCTCAATTTTTCGAAGAATTGCAACATAGGTATGAGATTTCTCAATCTCAAAATAGGAAATTGAAAAAGAAAAATGATTCTTTGAAAAATAAATTTGATCTTGTTCTTAAAGAGAAAAATGATTTATCAAACGCTTTTGAGAAAATGAAAATTGATTTTGAAAAATATAAAATATCTTGTAAAGGGAAAACCCCCATTTCATCTCTCAACAAAAATGAATATTTGGATATTCAAAAACGTGTTGAAACTTTAGATAATACTTTAAAGAAGTGTGCTTTTGATTTAAATAAATTTGCTTCTAGGTTTCCCAAAGGAATAACCCAAGGGAAACACACTCATCATAAACATTCTTCAAAATCACATAAACATGCACACTCACATAATCATGCTTTTATGTATAGTAGTGGTAGAATTTATGTTTGCACTCATTGTGGCCGCAAAGGCCATTTAGAAAAATTTTGTTATGCTAAACTAAACATGTCTAATAAATATGTTTGGGTTCGACAAGAGACTAATCCCAAAGGACCCAAAAAGATATGGGTACCAAAAGACACACCAAATTTAGTTGATATAGGTGGGTCTTCTTCCTCCAAGACTTAGGGGGAGGCGGTGCCCGGGTGGTGGATGCAACAATGCCTAACGAACACATCGTCGCTTGCATCGCTATCATGGAGGCACCTATTTTGGAGATTGCCCTCATTTGGTAACTTCTCCATTTAAAAGTGTTTATTTTTTATATATATACAAATGCATAGGATTGTTAGTTTACCTTTGTGCTACATTGACATGTGTTAGTGTAAACTTACATTTCCATCATGCTTGTGTATATGCCTTGTTCTAATTTTTGATACATTGTTTTTATGTCACTTATTTTGAATGTCCACATGTCTAGCTTTGATCATATATATATATATACTCATTTTGTCAAAACTAAAATAAATATTTAAAATTCATATTTAAAGCAAATACATTACAGATGGCAATTGCGCACCTCAACTCATATTTAGAGGAATCTCGAGGATGAAGTTCAGAACCCTTCACCGGGTATTCGGCTTCAACATCTCTAAATCTTTGTTTTATATGAAAATAAAAGGTAAAAATTTTTGTGTAAAATTATGTTGATAATTATAGCTAATAAAGTTATAAAACATTTTAAAAGAATTGGTATGTTGAAAATATTCTGCTTATTACTTTTTAGATTTTTTTCAAATTTTTTTTTAGGTTCTTTTACTGCTGACAGGTTTTGGGCAAGACCGGTCGACCGGATCTGAGTTCTGGCCGACCGACCTTGCCTGGAAGAACATTTTTATTCTTCTCTGTAGCCGGCCGACCGCTGCGGTCGACCGTTTGATCTGTTAGAGCTCTCGGGTAATTTCGGCCGACCGCTGCGGTCGACCGTATATCTGTCAGAGCTCTCGAGATTTTTCGGTCGACCGGACCGGTCGACCGGGCGTCGAGAACCTGCCACCTACCCACCTTATTTAAAGCCCAATCTCTCATTTCTCTCTCACTTCTCTCAGCCGATCCCTCTTCTCCCTCTCTCTAAAAACCCTATTTTCCTCATCTCACTCAAATCTCACTCAAATCCTTGCCTATTTCTCTCATTTCTTTGCTGGATCATCACTTTCAGGCCCGATCTACATTCAAACTCAGGGATTTTCAGTTGTTGGCACTTGATCTCTCTTCCATCAAGGTAAAAATCAAAATTTTCCTTTAGATTTTCTTTCCATCTTATTGTTCATCATAGGTTGTCAAGATCTATCGTTTCCTTAGTCTAGATCAAGCCCTTATATTACTTTTGACCTAGATCTTCTTTTTAACCTAAAATTTAATCATGCCTAAGAGATCTAGAACCGAGAAGGGAAAATCTGTGGTCCCTTCATCTTCATCCACTAAGACCAAACCCCCTTTTATTAATGATCTTGCTGAAAATAGATATATCCTTCTTTCAAAGAGAACCATCATTTCTGGGAGATGTGTAATCCTCCAAGATTTTGAACATATTAATATCCCACAAATCTTGAGGAACAATTCTCTAGACCAATTCATGGCCATTAGAGAACCGGTTTATACCTCACTCGTACCATATTTTTATACCAATCTTACTTTTGAGGCAAACCGGATTAGGTCCAGAGTTCTAGGGAGAGACATTGATATCCCTCTAGACCAATTTGCTGATTTGTTGCATCTCTCCTGTGGAGGAGTAGATGTCTATTTTTTTGACCTACATGATTTTGAGTATCCGGCCGGTGAGTCTGCGCTCACCGCGTCAACCTTGATTCACGGGGATGACAACCGCAGACTAGTGAGAAATGAGGAAGTGAGGCACTTCACTCTCACTGCTCAAGTTCTCGCTAAGTTTATCTTTTACAACATCATGCCCAAGTCAGGAGAATACGTTCATGCTAGGGGTCCTGTTCCATTGATTATCTATTGCCTACTGAAAGGCATTAAGATCAATATCCCCCGCTTCATTATTTCACACATGACTTCTGATCACGTCCTTGTCCCCACGAGGCACTTGCCTTATGGGATGCTCATTTCTTACCTCCTGAAACAACTCAATTTTGATCTATCCTCTGAGTCACCCACCGAACCCTCAGTGAACCTGGATAGCACCCTTCTGAAGAGGATGCGTGCTCAGATGCGTCGTAACGCTCAGGAGCAGCCTCCTATTCCTCCTGCTCATTTTCCAGGGTCATCATCTGCCCCAGGGTCTTCTTCTGTCCCAGGGACTTCCTTTGCTCCAGGGCCATCCTTTACTTCAGATCTTCAGGCCTTTATTTCCTCTGAGTTTCGCACTCAGATTCAGGAGCACCAGTCTTGGGTCGAGCAGTGACTGACCCAGATTTCTGCAGTGGATGCAGCACATCGAGCGGAGATGGACTCGCGGTATCGAGAACTTCGCAATGACATGTCCTATTTTGCGGATTCCATGCGGTATATGGACTCGCAATTTAGTACATTATTTGGGAAGTACGACATGCTTGGTCCAGACCCCACGCCATTTGCCCGACCGCTTCCTTCCTCCGGCCCTCCATTTCCTGTCAGAGCTCCTCCTGCTTCTGCACCTCAGCCAAGTGTGGCAGCTATTGATCCGAGGAGGAGGCTTCTGATGATGACGAGGATGATGATGATGATGAGGATGAGGAGATGGCTGCAGACGATGAGGAGGACGACGACGATGAGGAGTGACTTCCCCTTTTGATGATGTCAAAAAGGGGGAGAGATATTCTTGAGAGACTTCCTTGGGCTTGTATTTTGTATCTTATACTTTGTATTTCGGTATTTTGGACATGTATTTATGTTTGTGTGGACATGTGTTTTTCTATATGTTTTTATGTCTTGTTTGAACATGTGAGTTATTTATGGCATGAGTTATTTCTGGCATGGACGTGTGTATGGTTGTTTATTATTTGTGCCATTTACCTATGCCTGAGTATCCTTTTATTATATGCATGTGTTGAAGGGGAGCTTCACTTGAAGTCTCTACCCAAAATATTTGTAATAACTATATATGTTTTGTCATCATCAAAAAGGGGGAGATTGTTGGCCAAAGGCCATTTGCCCGATTATTTTGATGATAACAAACCATATTTAGTTATGTATTTAACAATCTTGTTAAAAGAATTTCAGGTTAAAAACAAGTTGATTTGACGGCTCCACATCAAGACTCACAAGTTTGGATGCCGCTAAAGATTTGCATTCCCAAGCCTTAGCACGGTAGAAAAGCTTCGGGATCAAGACATTGATAAAAAGATCAAGATTTGTAATTTACTTTTCTTTTTTAGATATTTTGTCAAAACCTAGATGATAGAAGTAGATTATTTGGGATTGTCACTCACACACACTTAGTATTGCTTCATGGCTTCAAAAGAAAATTTATTTCAGAATTTCTAACTTAGTTTTAGAAATACCATGTTTTGGAAAAATCAATTTTAGACAAAATCATTTTTCCATTTTATTAAAAAGGGATTCTTCATCAAATTTTGTTCTAACTTATTTGGGTGATGATCTATGATCACACTCTGAACTTTTATTAGTTCTAGAACCATGTTTTCCAAACCTTAAACAAAATTTGTTTGAATCAAAACACCCTTTTCCCTTTAGCAGGCTCTGTTAAACAGACCTGACAGAGGCCGGTCGACCGACCCAGTCGACCGACGTGCACGGCTGTGCATGTGTGCACGTCGGCCGACCGCTCGGGTCGACCGGGCACTTGTCAGTGCTCTCTGTTTATTCCGGTCGACCGGATCGGCCGACCGCAAGAGATCCACCCTAAGGTAAATCTGCGGTCGCCCGAGTCGGCCGACCGTTTTTCCCAACGGTCGGATTTTTGACCGTTGGCGGTCGACCGACCCGGTCGACCGGTAGTTGTCAGAAAGTCTGACAGACTCCAACAGCTCTATTTTCTGACAGATTTTTGTTGGGATCTCACCCCAACGAATCCTTTAAGCTGTATAGTTGGTTTTTCATCCACTATAAATAGTGGGTCATCTCAACATGATAAGACAACAAGATTTATATGATTTGACAAGAGTTTTTAAGTAAGAAAAGATTTCCAAGCTAAAAATCCTTAGTTTTCTTTTAGAAAAGATTTTCTCTCCAAAGCCAAAATTCCCTACACCTTTTGAAGCAATCCTCTACTTCTCTATAGTCTTTGCACTACACAATCCCAAGTATTCATCTTCATCATATTGGTTATAGGATTGTGCAAGTGAGCTTTTTGATCAAGTGTGATCAAGTTTTTCTTCAATTGAGAAGTTGTAGAGGCATCGGCCTCAATCGAGCGGGTGTGCTTCATAGTGTTGTAGCGACACCAAGAGATAGGACAAGTGTGTCCTTGTATTGGAGATCCAGTGGGATCAACAATAGTGGAAATCCTTCAAGTGTGAAGGCGGGGACGTAAAGCGTGGCTCGAACCTCGGAAACATATCCTCGTGTTTGCGTTTGCTCAAATTTCTCTAAACTCAATCTCTCTTTATTACTTGCATTATTTATTGCTTTTATCTTGCAAGTGTTTAATTTGAGCTTATTGTGTTAAGTAGATTTAAATTCCGCATTATTGCCATATTCCATATAGCCATCACCTATTCACCCCCCCTCTAGGTGATTTCACTTATTGGTTGCTAGGTTATTAGGAAATGACACAATAAGCTTGTGGGTTTGCTCATCTGTTTATCCTTTTCGTTAAACTTGAAAGTGGATGGTTGTGAACTTGAAGATGAAGATGGATCATTCAGAACTTGTGGTGTAGGCAAGGAGGATTTGGCACTGGATTGTTGGAAACTGGGTGATTAGAAACCTTATTATCAACTTGTTTTTCTGATCTTAGAATATGAACAGTGTTACATTGTTTTGAAATTATGTACTCAGCTTCATTAATAGGGAAGGGGTTTTTTAGATTAGGCAATGACTGGTTAGGCAATGTTCCTTTTTGTCTTTCATTAAGTGAGTTAGCCAATTGACCTATTTGAATCTCTAGCTTATTAATAGCTTGGTTATGATTGTTCATCATTGAGGCTTGAGTTTTGGACAAGTTTTCTATCATTCTTTCCAAATCTGACATTTTCCTATCTGGATGATTTTGTTGCTGATGTTGGTAAGCAGGTTGAAAATTGTGTTGGTAAGTCGACTGAAAATTTGGTTGATTTTGATGGAAATTGGGTTGATGGGTTTGAGCAGTGTACTGATGTGGAAGCTGTTGTCTTGGCTGCTCAAGACCAGACTGACTCCAAGAAAAATTTGATTGATTCCTCCATCCAGGATTGTACATCTTGGAGTAAGGATTGTAAGTGGGTCTGGTGTAGGCTGCAAACATACTATCAGGGACCATCTATTGAGCTTGATAAACTGGACACTACTCGAATAAGTGGGTTAAGGCATGGCAATAGGTGCAACCTAGACTTGTCACTTGTGTTGGGTTGACCTGGTTTACTGAGTTTGGCTCCCTAGCCTCAAGTAATTCTAATCTCCTCATCAATTGTGTGATTTTAGCCTCAGCAGTTATAGAGGATTCAATAAAATGCATACCAGTTCTGAAAGTTGTAGGGTTAGTCTTTTTCAGGGTAAGACTCCCACTGAATAGTTTTCTCAGCTAAGGCTTCATATAAGTCCCAACCCTGATCCTCATCTTTCTTCAAAAATTTTTCTTGACACATAGTCTCAAGGAGTGTCTTGGTCTGGTAATCTAACCTGTCATAGAGAATTTGGCATTGCTGCGACTTCTCTATTCTGTGGTGAGGACACTGGGCTAATAAATCCTTAAACATTTTGAAATACTTCCAGAATGGTTAATTTATTTCATGTCTATACTGCATAATATTCTTCCTGATGAGGGCAGTCTTATGGATGGGGTAGAATTTCTTAAGAAACACCTTAACAAAGTCATCCCATGATGAAATAAAACTAACAGGTAAGTTGTACAGCCACTTCTTGGCCATGTCCTTAAGTGCAAAGGGGATAAATCTCAGTCTAACAGCATCTTCTCCCAGTTGGGGAATTCTCATCATCAAGCATACTTCTTCAAACTCCCGAATAAAGAAGTACGCATCCTCAGATTCTAAGCCATAGAACCTAGGGAGTGTGTTTATGAATTGGGGCTTCAGCTCAAAGTTGTTTCCATTAGCTTCGGGTGATATAATGCAGGAGGGAAGTAAAGTACGAATCGGGAAAAACTTGTCCTCTAGTGAAACGTGATTGGCCATGATTGGAATTACTCAGGAGATGGTGTGTGTGCAAGTGTAGTATTCCTAACTAATCTTGATGTAACTAGATCCCTATACCAATTTTGCATGCACAACACAAAACAACGTTCACCTAACAAACAAATGGAAAAAGAAAAATAACAATCAATAACAAAGCAAAAATAATTGCCAAGTTTATCTAGGATTTCTGGACCTAGACGACTCCTAACATGGCGATTCTTCGGGGAAGGTTGTTGCTTGAATCAAACCACCAGCTAATCAGCCAGGTAGGGGCAAAATATGGTGGGAGGTATCCGTGCGTAAGCAACGGGCCTTAATTACGCCAAACCACGGTATCTTCGAGGCTTAATCTCTTAATTCCTAATCTTAAACACTGATTTGACTAAAGTATGATTCAAAACAAGTTCCAGCCACAGTTAATTTCGTATTAAGTCCGGATGTCCCTAGGGGCCAACGTCTATCAATTTTTAGATTAAGCTTGGGATTGTGAGTGCTTGGAATATTATTTTTTAGGTTAAGGAAGGGTGATAAAGTCCCTACCTTATCTTATTTATTTGGGTGGTACCCTTAAAGTCAATTTGTGCAAGTGTACAGAATATGCAAAAAAGATTCACTCAAAGCGATTAAATCAACCAAGAGATGAGTCCTATTCTATATGCTATGCACACATACCTTGCTCCAGCACTCTTCAACAGTAAAGTAAATGAATTGAAAAGGCACGTGCCTATAATGCAAATATATAATCAATTTTTTAAATTTCAACAAGCTTTTATTGTTAGTTATTAGCAGGATCCTGGTAATGGCATATAAGAAACAATTATTGCAATAAGCTAAATTTTGCAAAGCAAGCGACCCTGAAAAAAGGATTATCAGTAGTCAATACCTTCTTGTCGCGAAAACGTGGCAAGTTGAAAGGTACTTGGTCTCTGCTTTCTAGAGCAGAGGCCCAGGACCACTTATATATTACTGCAATGCCTAGTTTTCTATTTTCAAAACCTGTAACCTGCAACAGAGAAATAAAATTCGTTTAGTTCTAAAAACTAACAAAAACTGTCACCCTCTCCCGCAACGGCGCCAAAAATTTGTTCAAAAAAGTAGGGAAGAGCAGAAGTTTAGAGTAAACCATGTAGGTCCATATAGCAATGTTCAAGCTCTGGGTATGTATGTTGAGTTAATGTGCATCTTCGAACTACCGTTTGTAGCAAAAGCTATAACGGGTCGTATCCGTAGGAAAGGTTTGCAATGGAAGCTTTCTCAGTTCTTGTTGTTCTTTTTTTTGAAAAGAAAATAAAAGTTCTTCTTTGTTTAAGAATTGAAAAAGAAAATTAAGTAAAAATAAGATGATGAATCCTTTTGTGTTAAGAAAAGAAGAATGAAAATGAGGAACATAGAATGAAAACGGTGAATGAAATGGTGTTTGGAAAAGTAGAAAAGAAAAATGGACTTTATTTGAGAAAGAAAGTTTCTTAGAATTTAGATGAGTTTTTTTCAGATAGAAAGAAAGCCATGACTAACTAATAACTCTACACTACTAACTTACTAATCTCTTAGATGATATGTACCTCATGTAGATTCATTGGCATATTGTTCATCTTACTTCATCAAGTCAAAGAGTTGGCCCAATTTATTGAGGCATTCCTCTCTTAGCTTAGTTAAGTGGCCTCCTTGGATCATAAGCTCCCAATAGGTTTACAAGAATGAAACTTAAGAATTTGAGATTCACAATTTAGATATGCATAACAAGAATTTTAGGTTCATTAGTCATGGTTTAGCTAGCATGAAATAAGAAGCTAGTGCATTAATTTGTTAGCATACTAAGGTAATCACATCATCATGTTACATCAAGGCTCTTGTTAAAGAAACAAGGCTCTAAATGAGGCACTCATAAATCATATGGAGGGAATAACAAAACCTTCATTAAAATAAAAAACAATACTCATCTTCATTGAGAATTAAAGAGACTTGTTAAGCATAAGACTAGAAATTATAAGCATCCAATGAATCATATGAGTTAGCATCATCCAAGAGTTAGTAGTTAGTAGTGTTAGAGGTTAGTTAGTCATGTTAGAAGGCTAGTTATCCATGGAGAAGTAAAGTAAAGAAGAAAGCATGGTAGATTAAAGTGCAAGAAATTAAAAGGTTGAAAGTAAAAGAGAAATAATTAAAAGAGTAAGAAATTAGAGGAAGAAGATCATGAGCTTTGCATTTGATTGTTACTCTCAATTACAGAGATCTCACTCTCACCCTCTCTCTTTTCTGAAATCTAAAAAGATAAAAGAAAATTACAAGAGAATACTAAACAAGAACCTAAAGAAATTCTAATCCTTCTCCTAAAATTTTTAGCTATCTCCTCTCTCCTCACAACAGAGGCCCTAGGGGTCTTTATATAGGCACTAAGAGCTCATCATTTTCAATCGCAGCCGTAGGATCAAACGCTGCATCAACGGTCTAAGTTCTGCCACGGATCCGTGGCCAAAGCCGCGTTTCACAGTAGAATCTTGGCCGTTATGCCAGCGATCGCGCTGACAGGCTGTCTCTGCTCAGGTGTACTGTGGGA
Organism: Agave tequilana; assembly: GCA_038442645.1. Lineage (NCBI taxonomy): Eukaryota > Viridiplantae > Streptophyta > Magnoliopsida > Asparagales > Asparagaceae > Agave > Agave tequilana. The sequence goes on along the minus strand of JAVJIF010021905.1, from coordinate 24,308 downwards.
GCTTCTAGAACCATGAGAATATTCCCTGGTTACAGATGTGGGCTTCTTTAGATTGGGCTCTTTTAATCTCCTTTAAAAACCTTTAAATAGCTTGGATTTGGGCTTTCTTCTTCATTAAAGAGTGAACCTAAAATTTAAGAGAAACCGCCACTAAAAAGCTCATATTTATTGATAATATGCATAAAAATATGATGTAAAATGATACAAAATTGAACACTAATCAGCCTACCAGGCGGAGCTGAATAGACCCAGAAGGTCTAAGCGCATTCCCGATAGCTACAACAAAACCCATAAGGGTACAAGGCCGGAAGCCTATTAGGTAGCTATCCCGGGAATGGGCTGAATGAAAGCCCAAAGGCTAGAGTACATCTAGGGTCTAAGCGCACTCCCTGTAGCTACCACGAAATCCATAAGGGTTCTAACACCTATTGGATAGCCAGCCCGTAGTCAGCAGAAACCCAGAGTTTGTACAAGAAAACCTGCATTGTTAGTACCACACATGCATAAGTATAATGTCATCTATACTATTACAAGTATTGCATTACATCAGTCCAATACAAGTTACAACATGTCCAAAATACAACATACTCACACCTGTGTAATCACATCGGACCGATACAAAATATAACATAATTTCAAATCCAATACAAGATCAATAATGCGAGAAAAATAATCACCTAAAACACAAATTCCAAGGAAAACGCTGTGAACTCCGGGAAACTCCGCGCGCCCGAGGTGCCGAGAGGAAACACATGTAGCGAGAGAAGAAGAAGGAAGCTTGGCCCTAGATGGCCACCAGTCCCTAGCGCACCGGCCACTTGGGGAGGTCAAGGGGGTGGCCGACCTAGGAGGAGGAGAAGTGAAGCGAAGGGTGATGGTGTTAGTGGTAGTAGTTGGTGGTGTTAGAGGAGTTGGATTTTGAAGGAGAATGAAAAGGATTTTGAAGGAGGTGGTGATTATGGTAATGTTGGAGGTTAGAGCAGTGGTGATGGGGGTGGTGTTGTGAAGGTGAGAGTGAAGGTGGTGGTGGTGGAGAGAGAAATATAAGAGGTGGGGGTGAAAATAGAGTTGTAATGGTGGTGAAAGTGATGCTGGAGAAGGTGGTGGAGTTGTCGCAAAGTAGTCGCCGGGGATATCACCAGAGAGGAGGTGGCCGGCCCCAAGCTTAGGGTAGTGGCCGGCCTAGGAGGGGAGGAGTGGTTGTGGGTATAAAGGGTTTTTTTGGTGGTTGTTGTTTTTGGAGATGGAGATGGAGATTGTTTTGGATGGTGAAACCTTGGGGGTATGGTAAAGTGGGAGGAGAAAGAGGAGGAAGAAGATGATGGTGAAGTACTGTAGGTGTTGTTGTTGTTGATTTGAAGGAGGAAGTGGTAGTTAGGTTTTTAGTTGGAGGAACGGAGGTTAAGGGAGAAAGGAATGGAGAATTTTTGGATTTTGTAGTTAAAGGAAAGGAGAAAGGAATGGAGATTATGGTTTTATTTGTTATATGGGAAGGGGTGAGGTGGCTTTGGCTGGCCTTGGTGATAGGAGAGGGGTGATGAGTGAATTGAGATATTTTACAGGAGATAATTTTTTGGAAGGAAGTAGAAGTGTTTGGAAATTGTTGAAAGGAAAAGGAAGGAAGGAAAAAAGGAAAAAGGAAAATAAAAGTGAAAAAGAAAAAAATTGGAAGAAAAAGAAGAAATAATTTGAATGGTGAAATCCCCGGATTCAATCGCGAATGCGAAAAATTTTCGGAAAAATACAAAAAATGCCCAAAAATCAAGTATCTCGGAAAGATCCTAAAAAAATTCTCAAATAAAGAATATTATACTGACAATCATGGTGAAATCAGATTCAAGAATCTCAATCCCATTTTCAAATTAAAAATTCTGGAATCAATTATCGATACCAGCCAACATCAAATACGGTCAAATTTTGATAAGCTTAGAAAAATCCCAAAAAATGAATTAAGATAGTGAATATAATTCTAAGGGATAATGTGGAAGCGGTTTCTAGAAATTTGACTCCATTTGTAAGTTAAAATTGTTAGTATCAATCGGCGGCACCGCTCAGGAGACTCCTCGAGAAGGGGTTAACTGTCAGGGAGAAGGTCTGCTATAGGCTGTTCCCTGAGTAGTAGTCAGGGCGATGCCCTTTATAGGATATAGGGCCGCAGTGAGGAATTTCGTCTTTCAAGAGAGTCTCCGTGTAAATTTGACCATTAGGGTGAGAACCTGCTATCGGCCATTAGGCAAGTCTCTATCTCAGGAGACTTCTCGAGAAGGGATAGCCGTCAGGGTGAGAGCCTATTATAGGTTGTTCTCAAATAGCCGTCAAGGCGAGGGACCAATATAGGATATGGGAGCCACAGGAGGAATTTCATCTTTCTGTAGAATCTCCGCGTAGACTTGGTCGTCGGCGTGAGAACCCTTCATAGTCCATTGGGGGAGTCTCCGTCTCAGGAAGCTCCACGAGAAGGGGTAGCCGTCAGGGCGAGGGCTCGCTATAGCTGTTCACTGAGTAGTTGTCTGGGTGAGGTCTCCATATAGGCTATAGGAGCCGCTTAAATTGGAAATGGTAGATTCCATGCTCCTAAGTTCTAGAGCATTACAGAACTTGTGGGGAAAGCTAAGTTAACTGTAAATTATATTCTGAACAGAGTACCTAACAAGAAACTTGATCTTATATCATTTGAGTTATGGCATGGAAGGGCGTCTTCCTACCATTACCTCAAAATGTGAGGATGCCTTGCGAAGGTACGAGCACCACTACCTAAATAGACTAAGTTGGGATTGAAACCAATAGACTGTATTTTCATAGGTTATGCTTTGAATAGAAGTGCCTATAGATTTATGGTATACAAATAAAAAATACCCGATATTCATGTAAAAATAATTATCGAATTTACAGATGTTGAGTTCTTTGAGATATCTTTCCGTACAAACACGAAAAAGACAAGACTTCTGGGAAAATAACACATGAACAGCGTTCAGAGACGAATGACCCAGTGAACTAACAGTTAATGCGAAAGTTTAACCAAGAAGAAGTCAGAGATCAAGAATCTCAAAATTTTTTGTCCAGACTTCGTAATATATGTGCTTGCAAGCGGGCCTCAAACATTTAAGTAGGCAATGTTTACACCAAAAGCACAAATAGGAAAGAAGTAGTAAACAACGAAATAGAATCCATCATATTTGAGAATTTACAAACATGCCCTCTGGTAGTAAACTGATCTAGAGTAAATGAAATTTTTAAAAGAAAATTAAAACCCAATGGATCAATCGATAAGTACAAGGCTAGGTTAGTAACTAAGGGTTATCGATATAAAGAAGAATTTGACTACTTTGATACTTATTCACTCATAACAAGAATAACATCGGTTCAGATGTTAATTGCGATTGTAACATTACATATCTTTGATATCCATCAAATGGATGTCAAGACTGCATTCCTGAACGGCGGATTAAATGAAAAAATATACATGGAGCAACCTGATGTATTTATAGTCAAGGGTCCAGAACACAAAGTGTGTAAACTGATCAAATCTCTACACAGTCTAAAGCAGGCTCCAAAATAATGGTATGAGAAATTCGATAGTGTCATGATCAAAGATGATTCACTATAAATTAATGCAAAAAGTTTGTTTCAACTAAAACATTTGAAAATGCATATAACATTATATGTCTCTATGTAGATGACATATTGATATACAGAACTAATATTGGGGTTATTAACTCCACAAGAAGGATGTTGTCCAATAATTTTAACATGAAGGATTTAGGGTTGCTGATGTAATTTTAGAAAATAGAATTACTAGAGCACAAGATGAAATCTGTCTATCTCAATCCCATAATATGGATAAAATGATAGAAAAATTCAAGAAACATAGGATAAAAGAGAATACAAATCTTTTTCTCCCATATATCTATCTTCGTAAGAATACAAGAACTGGAACATGAAAGTTGGAGGATTCTCAAGTCATCAAAAGTCTAATGTATTTAATTAAATGTACTAGACCCGATATTGCTTACTCCGTAAGCAAATTAAGTAGATACACTAGTAATCTTAGTAATAATTATTGGACTGCCCGACTACGAGTAGTAGGCTACATATCTAATATCAAGAAATATGCTTTGAGATATGAGAAATATCCACGTGTACTTGAATGGTATAGTAACGCAAACTGGATGCAGATTCTGAGAAATCAAAATCAACCAGCGGATACCTCTTTACTCTCGAAGGTGCGACGATATCTTGGTAATCCTCCAAACAAACTTACATAGTCCATTCCATAATAGAATCAGAATTTATAGCCTTAAATAAGGCTAGAGAAGAAGTAGAATGGCTTCGACAATTTCTAAAGGATATACCACTATGACCTAAACCAGTGCCAGATGTGTTGGCCCAAAGGCCTTCCACTCTAGTTTTGATGATGATTAACTCATGTAGTTGTGTGTACTAATAATCTTGTGATGTTTAGTTTCAGATCATTAACCAAGATGTTAGTTGGTGATTAGCTTCAACAAGATGGTTTGGAAGCTTTCACATGGTGATTCAAGAGCCCGGACGTCAAAGATGATATCTAGCACTCATTAGAGTCAAGCTCGGTGAATCACGGAGTTTTGGATCGAGTCGGCTTGGAGACGGTGCTCTACAAGAAGACTTCGGTACCATAATTTAGTTTTGTGTTTAGATCCAAATTGTAAAGATTAGAATAGTATGATATGCTCAAGTTCACAACACACACGTTTCATGTTTTGGTTTTCGGTTTTTGGTTTAACCGATCTTGGTTTGCATGAATAGATATTATACCAAAACAAGTTTACATGGTTTGATGTATATTAGATTTGTTCTATATACATGCATGCTTCAACTATTTAAACAAAACTTAGCTTGATAGTCTATTTCATGTGTTTTATGTTTTGGTATTTTTAACAAAACATATTTTTGGAATTAAAGTCAAAAACATGGATATTTATATGTTTCTTGTATATTGGATTATATCCATATGCAACATGCCTAAAAGTTGTTTAATATCATGTTTTTGTATTTGGAAGAGTTTTAGGAAAAATCAGATTTCCTATTGAAAAATGCATGTTTGGTAAAATACAGTTTTTGGTTTTTGGTAAAAATGATAAGACACAAAAATAGTTCAAATTGCATGATATTTGAGTTAAAATTTTTATCACATGTTTATATATCAATGCAAAATAATAAAACTATTTTTGTGGAATTTTAGGAGATTTATGGGAATTTTTAGAAGTAAAAATACCCTATTTTTCTGACCCAGTTTCTGACCCAGAACTGGCTGACAGGCCAGGGCGGTCGACCGACCGGTCGACCGAACCAAGGGCCGGTCGACCGAGCGGTCGACCGACGTGCACAGAGCTGTGCACGTCTGGCAGCACAGTGGGCCGGTCGACCGATCGGTCGACCGGACCAGAGAGCTTTGCTCTCTGTATCTGGGCGGTCGACCGGGCAGTCGACCGGAGCAGAGAAGTCTGCTCTCTGTATCTGGGCGGTCGACCGGCCGGTCGACCGGTAGCTGCCAACGGTCAAAAATGGACCGTTGGCCGGTCGACCGACCGGTCGACCGGTAGGCCATTTTGGCAGAATCTGCTGCCAACGGCTATATTTTTCTGGGGTTTATAAATACCCCATTAATGGCCAGTTTTCTCTAAGATTTTTTGTACGAATTTTCCCCTACTCTCTGGTGTTTTCACAGCAATCAAAAGAAGTTTTTGAACTTAAATTGAACAATCTATTTGGTGTTTTTGCTAGGGTTTGAAAAATCAAAGAAAAGGGTTTTTGGGAAAAGTGTTTGATTGAACTTCTTCATCTTGGTTTCTAGTTTTTCCCAAGGATTTTTCTTTGTGATTTTGATTTCCATTCCATTGGTTTTCTCCACACTTGAGCTACATCTACTTTCTTATTCTATAGGATCTTTGTGTGAGAGAAAGAAATTATTTGTGGTTGTTTGTTAGACCACCAAGTTGTAAACCCTAACTTAGCTTGGCTTTGTGCCTTTCCCTCATTGTGTTGAGGAGGTTGTGCTATTGGGTTGTATCCCTCAAGTGGTGAGGTGATCCTTGTGTAAGCTTTGTGCTAATCCCTCAAGTTGTGAGGTGATTGTTTGTTGGCTTGGAGTTGTGCCTCAAGGAGGAGGTTGTGTTTGTAAGGAGAGGAGTTGGGTACTCCTTGTAATTGTTATTGCCCCAAATCCTCAGTGGAGGTTCCCTTTCTGGGAGTCCTTTGTGGACAAGCTAGTGGACTTAAAATCCTTCTGGGTGAAGGCGGGGATGTAGAGCTGGGTGCTCGAACCTCGAAACATATCTTGTTGTTTGCGCTTGATCCCTTGACTCTTACTCTATCTCTCTCTCTTTACTTTGTGCATATTGCTATATCATATACTTGCTTGTATGTGCATCAATTGTTGTAATTTCAATTAGTTTTTAAATTCCGTATTTAGATCAATAGATTAGCATTATCACCTATTCACCCCCCTCTAGGTGATTTCAATTGGTATCAGAGCCTACGCTCTTGATATTTAGGTTTAACCACCTAGGAGTGTGATCTTGGTTTGCTAATCTTCATTTGCATTTTTCATTTGCACACATTTAGTTTGCACTCATGGATTGCCCTCCTATGTTTGACTTTTTTAGACTTGATGTTTGGAAGGCCAATATGAGTAGTCATTTGAAAAACCTAGGACATCTAGTTTATCAAGCCACTACTAAAGAATCCTACCCAAATGCTAGCAAGCATAGAAAGGCCAATGCATTAGCCTCAAAATACTTAGAGCATCTCTTAATGAAGATCTTTTACTTGTGTTTGCTCATTATGATTCGGCTTTTGCAGTTTGGAGCATATTGACTTCTCCCGAGCTACCAAGGATTATTAACAAGATGAGGAGATCTATGAGAGAAAAGTCCGACGAGCATTGCCTCATGGTCCAAGGGAAGAACTCCCTTGAGGTACAATCAGACACTCAACTAGATGATAGCTCTAGTTCCTATTGCTATGGATGCTTAGAAGTTCAAACTTTAAATATGGAACTTGCTCAAAAGCTTGAAAATGTTTTGGAAAAGCTTGATCTTTTGAAAAAGAATAATTTTGAGCTAAAAGAAGAAATGAAAGATTTGTGTTCAAGTTTTGAAGTGATTTTGCAAGAGAAGGAAGAGATCACTTGTGAACGTGACTCACTTAAATCTCAACTTGAACTTGCTCTAAAGGAAAATGATTTTTTAAAAAGCAAAAAGGATTGTGATGATGTTGTGAAAACAATGAGGTTTTATCTTCTAAATTAGATTTTGTTTTAAAAGATAACCTTTCATTGAAAAATAAAATTGATTCCATTACAAAAGAATTGGATTTAGTTTTAAAGAAAAATGAATCTTTGAAAATTGATATTGATTCTCATGTGTGCCATGCTAGTATAGCTTCTTCTTCTTACACACTTATTGCATGCTCCACTTTATCTTCTACTATTGAAAATGACATAAATATTTTGAAGAAAAGTGTAGATTGTTTGGGCTCCACTTTGAGCCAATGTACATTGAAACATACACGCTTGGAAACCTTGGTTCGCAAGAAACAAGTTCCATCCTTACATGTACACCCCTCACGGCATACACATGCTTTCCACGGTCACCACCATCACACGTATGCTCATGTGTACACATGTACACATTGTGGCCGAAAAGGCCATCTTGCTAGATTTTGCTATGATCGTTTACATATTGAAAATTTAGCAAATAATCTTGTTTGGGATAGAAAAGATACTAACCCCCGTGGACCCAAAAGAAAATGGGTACCAAAGACCACCCCTTTGTTTTTTGATGTAGGAGTGGGCTCTCGCATCACGTGAGAGTGTTGGTGCCTTGGAGTGGATGCGTTCCGAGCCTAAAGAAAACAATTTGGATGCATCACTTTCAAGGGGAGTTTGGTGGAGAAGACCACCATTGGTTTGGAGAACTAGAGAGGTGCCTTCATCGGTTTTGGTATCAATCTCTAACTCCCGTTTTTATTTACATGCTTTTTCATGTTCATAATTTATAGCATGTCATGTTTTATTGTTCATTATGCTTATGCCATGTTCATTAGATTAGTGTTATACATGTTTAGTTACTTGAGACACCCATGTTTTATATGGATCTATATTTAGTGTTCTCACCTTGTTTAAACTAATATGTATGACCTAGATCTAATGCACATGCATATACATAATGATCATATGGATGTTTATGATGTTTTGTTTTAATGACCCATGTTTTGTTTAGTATGTTGAATTCCATGTTTATTAGACCCTTGACATGCATGTATAGCTTTTGAGATCACCCATGTTTAGATAGACCCATTTGTTGTGTTCTCAACATTGTTTGGCTATTATGTTTATCATGATTCTAATAGCATGTAGATTTACTTCATGATCATTTTTATGCTTATCATGTTGATTTTTGACCCGTTTTATGCTTCATGATTTGAATATACGTTTAGATGATAGTTTTCATGAAAATTAGGATTTATACTTGTACATAGAATGGGCCACAAGTAAATCTTTATATATGTTTGTGCTTGAATGCTTATGTGTACCCATTAGATGTGCTAGTATAGTCTAGTTTTGATGATTCATGCATTTTAACCTATATTCCCACTTTGGTTATGTTTCTATGATCATGTGTTTTAACTTCATGTATATATCCATCTTGTCTAAACTATTGATTATACATATACATCCCTTGAGCCACGTGCCTTCATGCATATACTTTTGTGGACTCATTATATTTAGGATATGTTTGTATACTTTAGTTTGTACATGACATACATATACTTTGAAGTTTAAATCGTTTTGATGATTTTCATGATTTTCATGGTTTTAGTTAATTTCAATTGGTAATGAAAATTTAGTTTTTCATATGTTAATGTTTTTTTTAAGGAATTCCACATGAGCTTAATGGAACATTTTCATGTTGATATGTGTCACATAACACTTGTTCACTCACTTTATTAGTTTACTCATGATTTGTTTTCATGAGACTATGATATGGGCATATGGACTTTGAGTGTTTAGTGATCATGTGATTTACATGTGTTTCATGAAAAACATTTCGTTTGATTCCTTGCTTGAAGGATTTCGTACTAGTTTATAAAGCTTTTCCTATAATTAGTTCGTATTCTTCACTATGGTAGAGATTTTCAAACATACTATATTTTTCAAATCTATTTTTGAAACCCCTACCTTCCAAGGGCGGTTGGATGGGCGATCATGTTCATGTATGCTTTACAATGAAAATCATTTAAAAACTTGAACCATGAATGGGAGGATAGGAATATGAGATATACACTTGATATTATTGTTGTTTCAATTGGTATCATTGGATTCTTTCAATTGGTATTAATTTTGATCTTTCTTGTATACTCATATATGTTTGTATGTATGTATGCCTTCATTTCAAATAGTACCAATTTCGATTGGTATCTAAGATTCCATACATATATACTTGTTTATGCTAAGGCTTGAGCTTCAACTTTGTTTCAATTGATTTAGCTTTTAATTGGTATCTTAATTCGAGCCTATGCATAGTTTTAATTGGTATTTCATAAAGGGGGAGAACGTTTTGTTTTTGATACATCCCTTTATTGATTCCTTGTTTTGAACAAAAAAAAGGGAAAAGAACATGTCTTTAATTGTTTTGTTTTTTACCCCTTTGTGATGATTGACAAAAAGGGGGAGAAGAATTTGAGTTTATATGCATGTTTGTATGCATGTTTTATGTTTTTATTATGTTTTTATTAAGTTCAATTGGTATCAAAAGCATTATTTAAAGAACATGTTTATTTTTGGTAACAAGAGCTTGTAAAAGAGATCATTAGTTTTGTTTTGCATATATTAAGTTTAATTGGTTTCTAGAACATGTTTATTTGTTTTTGAAAATTTTATTGGTATTCATTGGTATCTAGAACCTTTTATTGTTTTATACATATCTATGCATGTATCGTGTTTCATATTCATTGCATATTTATATGTATTTGTTTATGCATGAGTTAAGGGGGAGCTTCTTTGAAGCTTAACTTTAATCCATGCATATATAACTCCATGAGTTTTGTCATCATCAAAAAGGGGAGATTGTTGGCCTAAAGGCCTTCCACTCTAGTTTTGATGATGATTAACTCATGTAGTTATGTGTACTAATAATCTTGTGATGTTTAGTTTCAGATCATTAACCAAGATGTTAGTTGGTGATTAGCTTCAACAAGATGGTTTGGAAGCTTTCACATGGTGATTCAAGAGCCGGACGTCAAAGATGATATCTAGCACTCATTGGAGTCAAGCTCGGTGAATCACGGAGTTTTGGATCGAGTCGGCTTGGAGACGGCGCTCTACAAGAAGACTTCGGTACCATAGTTTAGTTTTGTGTTTAGATCCAAATTGTAAAGATTAGAATAGTATGATATGCTCAAGTTCACAACACACACGTTTCATGTTTTGGTTTTCGGTTTTTGGTTTAACCGATCTTGGATTGCATGAATAGATATTATATCAAAATAAGTTTACATGGTTTGATGTATATTAGATTTGTTCTATATACATGCATGCTTCAACTATTTAAACAAACTTAGCTTGATAGTCTATTTCATGTGTTTTATGTTTTGGTATTTTTAACAAAACATATTTTTGGAATTAAAGTAAAAAACATGGATATTTATATGTTTCTTGTATATTGGATTATATCCATATGCAACATGCCTAAAAGTTGTTCAATATCATGTTTTTGTATTTGGAAGAGTTTTAGGAAAAATCAGATTTCCTATTGAAAAATACATGTTTGGTAAAATACAGTTTTTGGTTTTTGGTAAAAATGATAAGACACAAAAATAGTTCAAATTGCATGATATTTGAGTTGAAATTTTTATCACATGTTTATATATCAATGCAAAATAATATAACTATTTTTGTGGAATTTTAGGAGATTTATGGGAATTTTTAGAAGTAAAAATACCCTATTTTTCTGACCCAGTTTCTGACCCAGAACTGGCTGACAGGCCAGGGCGGTCGACTGACCGGTCGACCAAACCAAGGGCCGGTTGACTGAGCGGTCGACCGACGTGCACAGAGCTGTGCATGTCTGGCAGCACAGTGAGCCGGTCGACGACCGGTCGACCGGACCAGAGAGCTTTGCTCTCTGTATCTGGGCGGTCGACGGGCGGTCGACCGGAGCAGAGAAGTCTGCTCTCTGAATCTGGGCGGTCGACCGGCCGGTCGACCGGTAGCTGCCAACGGTCAAAAATGGACCGTTGGCCGGTCGACCGACCGGTCGACCGGTAAGCCATTTTTGGCAGAATCTGCTGCCAACGGCTATATTTTTCTGGGGTCTATAAATACCCCATTAATGGCCAGTTTTCTCTAAGATTTTTGTGCGAATTTTTCCCTACTCTCTGGTGTTTTCACAGCAATCAAAGAAGTTTTTGAACTTAAATTGAATAATCTATTTGGTGTTTTTGCTAGGGTTTGAAAAATCAAAGAAAAGGGTTTTTGGGAAAAGTGTTTGATTGAACTTCTTCATCTTGGTTTCTAGTTTTTCCCAAAGATTTTTCTTTGTGATTTTGATTTCCATTCCATTGGTTTTCTCCACACTTGAGCTACATCTAATTTCTTATTATATAGGATCTTGTGTGTGGGAGAAAGAAATTGTTTGTGGTTGTTTGTTAGACCACCAAGTTGTAAACCCTAACTTAGCTTGGCTTTGTGCCTTTCCCTCATTGTGTTGAGGAGGTTGTGCTATTGGGTTGTATCCCTCAAGCGGTGAGGTGATCCTTGTGTAAGCTTTGTGCTAATCCCTCAAGTTGTGAGGTGATTGTTTGTTGGCTTGGAGTTGTGCCTCAAGGAGGAGGTTGTGTTTGTAAGGAGAGGAATTGGGTACTCCTTGTAATTGTTATTGCCCCAAATCCTCGGTGGAGGTTTCCTTTGTGGGAGTCCTTTGTGGACAGCTAGTGGACTTAAAATCCTTCTGGGTGAAGGCGGGGATGTAGAGCTGGGTGCTCGAACCTCGAAACATATCTTGTTGTTTGCGCTTGATCCCTTGACTCTTACTCTATCTCTCTCTTTACTTTGTGCATATTGCTATATCATATACTTGCTTGTGTGTGCATCAATTGCTGTAATTGCAATTAGTTTTTAAATTCCGCATTTAGATCAGTAGATTAGCATTATCACCTATTCACCCCCCTCTAGGTGATTTCAATTGGTATCAGAGCCTACGCTCCTGATATTTAGGTTTAACCACCTAGGAGTGTGATCTTGGTTTGCTAATCTTCATTTGCATTTTCATTTGCACACATTTAGTTTGCACTCATGGATAGCCCTCCTATGTTGACTTTTTAGACTTGATGTTTGGAAGGCCAATATGAGTAGTCATTTGAAAAACCTAGGACATCTAGTTTATCAATCCACTACTAAAGAATCCTACCCAAATGCTAGCAAGCATAGAAAGGCCAATGCATTAGCCCTCAAAACACTTAGAGCATCTCTTAATGAAGATCTTTTACCTGTGTTTGCTCATTATGATTCAGCTTTTGTAGTTTGGAGCATATTGACTTCTCCCGAGCTACCAAGGATTATTAACAAGATGAGGAGATCTATGAGAGAAAAGTCCGACGAGCATTGCCTCATGGTCTAAGGAAGAACCCTTTGAGGTACAATCGGACACTCAACTAGATGATAGCTCTAGTTCCTATTGTTATGGATGCTTAGAAGTTCAAACTTTAAATATGGAACTTGCTCAAAAGCTTGAAAATGTTTGGAAAAGCTTGATCTTTTGAAAAAGAATAATTTTGAGCTAAAAGAAGAAATGAAAGATTTGTGTTCAAATTTTGAAGTGATTTTATAAGAGAAGGAAGAGATTACTTGTGAACATGACTCACTTAAATCTCAACTTGAACTTGCTCTAAAGGAAAATGATTTTTTGAAAAGCAAAAGGATTGTGATGATGTTGTGAAAAACAATGAGGTTTTATCTTCTAAATTAGATTTTGTTTTAAAAGATAACCTTTCATTGAAACATAAAATTGATTCCATTACAAAAGAATTGGATTTAGTTTAAAGAAAAATGAATCTTTGAAAATTGATATTGATTCTCATGTGTGCCATGCTAGTATAGCTTCTTCTTCTTGCACACCTATTGCATGCTCCACTTTATCTTCTACTATTGAAAATGACATAAATGTTTGAAGAAAAGTGTAGATTTTTTGGGCTCCACTTTGAGCCAATGTACATTGAAACATACACGCTTGGAAACCTTGGTTCGCAAGAAACAAGTTCCATCCTTACATGTACACCCATCACGGCATACACATGCTTTCCACGGTCACCACCATCACACATATGCTCATGTGTACACATGTACACATTGTGGCCGAAAAGGCCATCTTGCTAGATTTTGCTATGATCGTTTACATATTGAAAATTTAGCAAATAATCTTGTTTGGGCTAGAAAAGATACTAACCCCCGTGGACCCAAAAGAAAATGGGTACCAAAGACCACCCCTTTGTTTTTTGATGTAGGAGTGGGCTCTCGCATCACGTGAGAGTGTTGGTGCCTTGGAGTGGATGCGTTCCAAGCCTAAAGAAAATAATTTGGATGCATCACTTTCGAGGGGAGTTTGGTGGAGAAGACCACTATTGGTTTGGAGAACTAGAGATGTGCCTTCATCGGTTTTGGTATCAATCTCTAACTCCCGTTTTTATTTACATGCTTTTTCATGTTCATCAATTTATAGCATGTCATGTTTTATTATTCATTATGCTTATGCCATGTTCATTAGATTAGTGTTATACATGTTTAGTTACTTGAGACACCCATGTTTTATATGGATCTATATTTAGTGTTCTCACCTTGTTTAAACTAATATGTATGACCTAGATCTAATGCACATGCATATACATAATGATCATATGGATGTTTATGATGTTTTGTTTTAATGACCCATGTTTTGTTTAGTATGTTGAATTCCATGTTTATTAGACCCTTGACATGCATGTATAGCTTTTGAGATCACCCATGTTTAGATAGACCCATTTGTTGTGTTCTCAACATTGTTTGGTTATTATGTATATCATGATTCTAATAGCATGTGGATTTACTTCATGATCATTTTTATGCTTATCATGTTGATTTTTGACCCGTTTTATGCTTCATGATTTGAATATACGTTTAGATGATAGTTTTCAAGAAAACTAGGATTTATACTTGTACATAGAATGGGCCACAAGTAAATCTTTATATATGTTTGTGCTTGAATGCTTATGTGTACCCATTAGATGTGTTAGTATAGTCTAGTTTTGATGATTCATGCATTTTAACCTATATTCCCATTTTGGTTATGTTTCTATGATCATGTGTTTTAACTTCATGTATATGTCCATCTTGTCTAAACTATTGATTATACATATACATCCCTTGAGCCACGTTCCTTCATGCACATACTTTTGTGGACTCATTATGTTTAGGATATGTATGTATGCTTTAGTTTGTACATGACATACATATACCTTGAAGTTTATACGTTTTGATGATTTTCATAATTTTCATGTTTTTAGTTAATTTCAATTGGTAATGAAAATTTAGTTTTTCATGTGTTAATGTTTTTTTAAGGAATTCCACATGAGCTTAATGGAACATTTTCATGTTGATATGTGTCACATAATACTTGTTCACTCACTTTATTAGTTTACTCATTGATTGGTAGTGAAAAGTGCATTTTTATCATCATATTTACCATCTCATTTTCATATTTATTCATTTAATTCTGCACATTTATTAATAATTTGTAATTTATTGTGTGCAGGCCTCGAATTCTTATTTTTATAATAAATAAAGCTTAATGAAGCCCAAAAGCCCACAGTTGAAGCCCAGGTGTAAAAGTGCAAATATCAATTGTCAAAGTGCAAATACACAAAGGGCTAAAGTTGCAATTATTAAAGATGAGGGAAGGATAGAATTCTACCCAACCCTAAAACTCTTGCAGGATGAGCATAAAAGCCAAAGATGAGAAGGAAATTCGTTTAAAAGAGATTGGGAGAATACAAATTCTAGATAACTTGATTTTCAAGTTATATCCATATCCCAATATTAAGAGCCAGGATCATACTTCCAGAAGCAAAAGCCCACATGGACGGACCAGGAGAGGCCACGCGCCAAAGCGCGTGGCCAGAAGAGCCAACTTTGCCGCAAATTTGCGGCAAAACTCTGGTTTTTGCGGCAAAATAGATGAGATCAAATCCCAGATTTCGTGGGCAACTTCATCCGGGACTCCTCGGCCTTCTGCACCTATAAATATCACCTGCAGTGCAACGTACAGAGCGTCCAGCGTCCAGCAAAGGGCCAAAGTTAGGATTTTTAGGGTTTTTCTTCTTTCTTTTAGGTTAGATTTCCACATTTGTAAATTTTATTTTCTTCTTGTGAAAGCTGAGAGGAGATGTTGCATTCATGGAGGAAGGGATCCTCTTGTACCGATGGTGACAGCCGGTGTAAGTTGTAAATTTTCCTCCATTGTTTAAATCAAATCAAAGCTTGTTTTGTTCTTTTTATGTTTTATTGTGTCTCTATCTTTGTCTATCATTGTTTTTCTATTTTTGGTTTATGACATTGTTTCTTTCTCTAATGTCTTGCCACCATGAGATCCAACTGCTTCGAGAATACCTAGCCGAAGAAGGAACCTTGACGGCCCATGGCGATGAACAGGTCTTCATAGCTTGTTTTCATTTCGTAGAGTAGATTAAGAAGGCGGACGATCCCATAAGCCGTGCTTGTACACCTTCCAAGAAAAGGTAAATCATCGCAACGGTTCAAACGGTAAGCAGACTGAAGAGGTAAGTTTTCTTTTCTTTTCTTTCTTTTTGTAGATCAAATCACAACTTCTCCAATTCTTTATTTGCCGACCCATTGTAAATACCACTTCCTTTCTAACTTAACTAATAAAAATAAAAACTTTAGAGAAACTTGCTTAACGCTTCCATCGCAGTCACTCCCTGAGGATCACGACCCGCATAGCCCTGCTACCGCGGATTAGAACTGAGACTTGCACATCTATTCTTAAACTAACATATTATATTTTGTGTGCAGGAAACTCAGTCAACAAATTGGCGCCGTTGCCGGGGAGGGACGGTTTGGAGAACAGGAAACAGAAACATAGCAGCAGCAGTGGACATACAGCTATTCTGTGCCTCTGCCCTCGAAGGCAGAGCACCAGAACCTACTGTATTGCCGCGGATCCGCGGCCAGAGCCGCGGAAACGCGGCAACAGTAGAGAACTACTGATTGATCTTTTTGCAGGTTGCTGTAAATTGTAAATTCTGTTACTGCTCTATTCTGTTTTGTTCTGTGATATACCTGTAAATTGCTAATAATTCAACAGTAAATTATTTATTGTTAAAAATAAAAATTGATTAGACGTTTGCATATTAGGCACGTGTCTTTTCAATATATTTATTTTTACTGTTGAAGAGTGCTGGAGAAGCAAGGTACGTACGCATTGCATGTAGAATAGGACTCATCTCTTGGTTGATTTTCTGCTTTGAGTGAATCTTATCTACTTATCTTGTACACTTGCACTAATTCATCTTAAGGGCATAACCCATTAACAAGATAAGGTGGGGATTTCATCACCCTTCCTTAGCCCAAAAATCATATCCCAAGCACTCACTAACCCAAGCCTAACTAAAACTGAGTAGACGTTGGCCCTAGGGACATCTCGGACTCAATAGGAGATTATCCTAAGGGGGAACAGTGCTGGAAGTGACTCTTGCCAAATCAGTGTCTAGGAAAGGGATTGAGGGCCGAAAGCCCGAAGATTGGTGGTTATTTAATAAGGAATGTCTTTGGCGGAAAACCTCCCACCACTCTTGCCCTGACCTGGCTGATTAACTTGTGGTCAAAGTCTGCACCCTACCTCCTGTGGACAGTCTAACAGTTAGGAGTCGTCTAGGTCATAGGTCTACCCTAACTTAGGATAGAATTTTTTTTTCTTTTTGTTTGTTTATTTGTTTGTTTGTTTGTGTTGGTGTGATATGGCATATAATAATAATTTTTCCAACTTTAATCCATATTACACACCTAACTATTTTTCGGATATTACCAACCAGGCATATCATAACTTTGACCAATCTAGTGTGCCGGAATGGTCTTATCCGAATAATTATAACCCATACCCCCCATCTTATGACCATGATTTTCATACTTTCAACTCGTCACAGAGTTCATGGGGTTTCGAGTCCCCCGAGTCCAATTTTCAACCGACTTGTCCTCAGTCTCCACCCAGTCCACATTCTTTCAATGAGTCATACTTAGATCCACCCAGTCAGAATAGACTACCATCTATCGGGGAAATGATAAGTATGCATGAGTCCAAGCAACAATTACCATCTATAGGAGACATGATAATGCGTGAGTCCACCGACTCACAACTTCATCACGATTACACTTCATCTTTTCAAGTCCAATCACAGCATGATGCACCTATCGACTATGAAAGGATGCTTGCAGCCATGACTCAGGCTAGATTAGCCCGTGATCGTGACATAGATCTGATGGTTCAATCATTACGTTCTCACCGTTCGGCCATTTCTGCTTTTGCTGACCACTCTCTTAGAGCCGACGAACCAAGTTGCTTTGGACAACAAGATTCTATTTCAGTGCCATCATTTGAACTTGCCGAAACTCCAATTCTTGATAATATGGCAAGTTTCTCCTTTCCTGAAATAGAACTTGAGCATGAATATGATCATGATCTTCCACTCGATGATTCAATTTTATTTCCTGATCCAATAATGACTCCAGTGTCTCCACCTGATTTCACTTTTCCCGAGTCAACATTAGATCCTATTCCAATTCATAATGAAATTGAATCACCCATTTTAGATGATCATATTGAACTTGACCAATTGTGCAATTTTAAAAATCCTATGGATAAATTGGCAAGTTCTTTTTATTACATTGAACCAATGAGATATGCGACCTAGATTCTCACAATCTCTTTACTTCTGAAACTGATTGTACAATTCTGACGGAAGATGTTGACCTTAGTTTTGAAGAATTGTATGGCGATGAGCTAGAATTCCTTAATATTGGAAGTAAAGAGATATTACCCATATTAGGTCACATTCCATTGTGGGAAGAAGATTGTGGACTTGAGTTTCAATTTCTTGACTTGGACTCAATTCTTGAACCTAGCCCGACTCCTGAGCCCTTACTTGATTTGAGCATCTTCCTTGAGTCGGTATTCGTTCCCGTACCTATAATGTCCAAGTCAATAATTCCATCTTTTCATACTCCATTTTGGGACAAGAAGGTTGAGACAATTAACTCTGAAATTTATTATGAAATTTGAAAATTTGATGGGGTGGAAATACTAAAAATTGATTATACATATATTTTAGTGGGTTATGTAAGGAAAGTTTCTGGTGGGTTCCACCAAATTATCTGTTATCTTGATTGGGCCGCATTTCGTGGACCAATTAGACCACCTCCGGAACCACCACCTTAAGGTAACTTCCGCCTTCCCTTGTTCTGTTTCATGCATATATGCATTCATTCATACATTGAGGACAATGCATGAGATAAGTGTGGGGGTGGGCTTTACTAACATACTAACATAAGTAGACACTAACAAAATTTGCTAATAAAAAAAAATTTTAAAAAAAATTATAAAAAGGACAATATTTTGACTTATTTTTTTGAAAGAAATCTAAGTTAGTTTTAAGGATTAGGAAAATCATGATTAGGATTTCTAAAAACTTGGTCAAAATAAATAAATTGTTTAATTTTTAGGTATAGGAGAAGAAATTGAATAATTAATTAGTCTTGATTTTTACCTTAATGAAATTTGCATACCTAATACATATCTAGGATTCTAAGATGAAGACCTTTGTGCCTCATAAAAAAAAAGAAAAAAAAGAAAAAAAATCACCAATTAAGCTGATACATGTGCCTCAAGAAGCATAAGTATTCATGCCTAAAGGTGAGTAAATAAAATAAAGTCCTTAGTTTTGGGGCCTAGTTCACTCGAATTTGAGTCCGCGGGGTGTTTTCTCACCTGGTGCCCTAAAGCCAACGGTTTGGGAGTCATCGACTTTAAGTTCGCTACATGGGTGGATTAGAAAGCCTAAGGAAATTAAGGAAAAATTACTTATATATGTATTAACACATCTAATAGTCAATTAGTTAGGTATGAGGGCCTCAAGAAGCCTTAATGCTTATACGAAAGAAAATTAGATGCGTTATACATATTAAAAAAAAAGAAAAAAAAAAAGAAAAAAATATATATATAGAGGCATGAGAGTCCAAGTTAAGGAATTCCTAGCCAAGTTACAAGGATGCATATGATTTTTGGTAACGAAAAAGACTATATTAGAAGTTCAATTTTGACCCTTACCTAAAATGAAAACAATTTACTTTATAAAGACTAAGTCTAAGAATGAATAAAAATGAGGATCCTAAAACTTATAGACTACTTAGTCTCTTCAAATATAATTCAAATATTTTCCTTTTTATGGATTTTGTGGGTGTAATCCGCTGAAAACCCTCACGAGACAACACTCGTCCTCTAGGGTAACCTAGAGGTTTAACGGCTTGTTGCACGTGCTAAGTGCAATCGTGATTCCTACGAAAGTGAGTTAGGTTAGATTAACTTTTCATTTCTTTTTCTTTTTCTTTGTTTTTACTCGAGGACGAGCAAAAAGATAAGTGTGGGGTGTGATTGGTAGTGAAAAGTGCATTTTTATCATCATATTTACCATCACATTTTCATATTTATTCATTTAATTCTGCACATTTATTAATAATTTGTAATTTATTGTGTGCAGGCCTCGAATTCTTATTTTTATAATAAATAAAGCTTAATGAAGCCCAAAAGCCCACAGTTGAAGCCCAGGTGTAAAAGTGCAAATATCAATTGTCAAAGTGCAAATACACAAAGGGCTAAAGTTGCAATTATTAAAGATGAGGGAAGGATAGAATTCTACCCAACCCTAAACTCTTGCAGGATGAGCATAAAAGCCAAAGATGAGAAGGAAATTCGTTTAAAAGAGATTGGGAGAATACAAATTCTAGATAACTTGATTTCCAAGTTATATCCATATCCCAATATTAAGAGCCAGGATCATACTTCCAGAAGCAAAAGCCCACATGGACGGACCAGGAGAGGCCACGCGCCAAAGCGCGTGGCCAGAAGAGCCAACTTTGCCGCAAATTTGCGGCAAAACTCTGGTTTTTGCGGCAAAATAGATGAGATCAAATCCCAGATTTCGTGGGCAACTTCATCCGGGACTCCTCGGCCTTCTGCACCTATAAATATCACCTGCAGTGCAACGTACAGAGCGTCCAGCGTCCAGCAAAGGGCCAAAGTTAGGATTTTTAGGGTTTTTCTTCTTTCTTTTAGGTTAGATTTCCACATTTGTAAATTTTATTTTCTTCTTGTGAAAGCTGAGAGGAGATGTTGCATTCATGGAGGAAGGGATCCTCTTGTACCGATGGTGACAGCCGGTGTAAGTTGTAAATTTTCCTCCATTGTTTAAATCAAATCAAAGCTTGTTTTGTTCTTTTTATGTTTTATTGTGTCTCTATCTTTGTCTATCATTGTTTTCTATTTTTGGTTTATGACATGTTTCTTTCTCTAATGTCTTGCCACCATGAGATCCAACTACTTCGAGAATACCTAGCCGAAGAAGGAACCTTGACGGCCCATGGCGATGAACAGGTCTTCATAGCTTGTTTTTTATTTCGTAGAGTAGATTAAGAAGGCGGACGATCCCATAAGCCGTGCTTGTACACCTTCCAAGAAAAGGTAAATCATCGCAACGGTTCAAACGGTAAGCAGACTGAAGAGGTAAGTTTTCTTTTCTTTTCTTTTCTTTTTTGTAGATCAAATCACAACTTCTCCCAATTCTTTATTTGCCGACCCATTGTAAATACCACTTCCTTTCTAACTTAACTAATAAAAAAAACTTTAGAGAAACTTGCTTAACGCTTCCATCGCAGTCCCTCCCTGAGGATCACGACCCGCATAGCCCTTCTTACCGCGGATTAGAACTGAGACTTGCACATCTATTCTTAAACTAACATATTATATTTTGTGTGCAGGAAAACTCAGTCAACACTCATGATTTGTTTTCATGAGACTATGATATGGCTTTATGGACTCTGAGTGTTTAGTGATCATGTGATTTACATGTGTTTCATGAAAAACATTTCGTTTGATTCCTTGCTTGAAGGATTTCGTACTAGTTTATAAAGCTTTTCCTATAACTAGTTCGTATTCTTCACTATGGTAGAGATTTTCAAACATACTATATTTTTCAAATCTATTTTTGAAAACCCCTACCTTCCAAGGGCGGTTGGATGGGCGATCATGTTCATGTATGCTTTACAATGAAAATCATTTAAAAACTTGAACCATGAATGGGAGGATAGGAATATGAGATATACACTTGATATTATTGTTGTTTCAATTGGTATCATTGGATTCTTTCATTGGTATCAATTTTGATCTTTCTTGTATACTCATATATGTTTGTATGTATGTATGCCTTCATTTCAAATAGTACCAATTCGATTGGTATCTAATATTCCATACATATATACTTATTTATGCTAAGGCTTGAGCTTCAACTTTATTTCAATTGATTTAGCTTTCAATGGTATCTTAATTCGAGCCTATGCATAGTTTTAATTGGTATTTCATAAAGGGGGAGAACGTTTTGTTTTTGATACATCCTTTATTGATTCCTTGTTTTGAACAAAAAAAAGGGAAAATAATATGTCTTTAATTGTTTTGTTTTTTACCCCTTTGTGATGATTGACAAAAAGGGGGAGAAGAATTTGAGTTTATATGCATGTTTGTATGCATGTTTTATGTTTTTATTATGTTTTATTAAGTTCAATTGGTATCAAAAGCATTATTTAAAGAACATGTTTATTTTTGATAACAAGAGCTTGTAAAAGAGATCATTAGTTTTGTTTTGCATATATTAAGTTTAATTGGTTTCTAGAACATGTTTATTTGTTTTTGAAAATTTCATTGGTATTCATTGGTATCTAGAACTTTTTATTGTTTTATGCATATCTATGCATGTATCGTGTTTCATATTCATTGCATATTTATGTGTATTTGTTTATACATGAGTTAAGGGGGAGCTTCTTTGAAGCTTAACTTTAATCCATGCATATATAACTCCATGAGTTTTGTCATCATCAAAAAGGGGGAGATTGTTAGCCCAAAGGCCTTCCACTCTAGTTTTGATGATGATTAACTCATGTAGTTATGTGTACTAATAATCTTGTGATGTTTAGTTTCAGATCAATAACCAAGATGTTAGTTGGTGATTAGCTTCAACAAGATGGTTTGGAAGCTTTCACATGGTGATTCAAGAGCCCGGACGTCAAAGATGATATCTAGCACTCATTGGAGTCAAGCTCGGTGAATCACGGAGTTTTGGATCGAGTCGGCTTGGAGACGGCGCTCTACAAGAAGACTTCGGTACCATAGTTTAGTTTTGTGTTTAGATCCAAATTGTAAAGATTAGAATAGTATGATATGCTCAAGTTCACAACACACACGTTTCATGTTTTGGTTTTGGTTTTTGGTTTAACCGATTTTGGTTTGCATGACTAGATATTATATCAAAACAAGTTTACATGGTTTGATGTATATTAGATTTGTTCTATATACATGCATGCTTCAACTATTTAAACAAACTTAGCTTGATAGTCTATTTCATGTGTTTTATGTTTTGGTATTTTTAACAAAACATATTTTTGGAATTAAAGTCAAAAACATGGATATTTATATGTTTCTTGTATATTGGATTATATCCATATGCAACATGCCTAAAAGTTGTTTAATATCATGTTTTTGTATTTGGAAGAGTTTTAGGAAAAATCAGATTTCCTATTGAAAAATACATGTTTGGTAAAATACAGTTTTTGTTTTTGATAAAAATGATAAGACACAAAAATAGTTCAAATTGCATGATATTTGAGTTGAAATTTTTATCACATGTTTATATATCAATGCAATAATAAAAACTATTTTGTGGAATTTTAGGAGATTTATGGGAATTTTAGAAGTAAAAATACCCTATTTTTCTGACCCAGTTTCTGACCCAGAACTGGCTGACAGGCCAGGGTGGTCGACTGACCGGTCGACCGAACCAAGGGCCGGTTGACCGAGCGGTCGACCGACGGGCACAGAGCTGTGCACGTCTAGCAGCACAGTGGGCTGGTCGACCGACGGTCGACCGGACCAGAGAGCTTTGCTCTCTGTATCTGGGCGGTCGACGGGCGGTCGACCGGAGCAGAGAAGTCTGCTCTCTGTATCTGGGCGGTCGACCGGCCGGTCGACCGGTAGCTACCAACGGTCAAAAATGGACCGTTGGCCGGTCGACCGACCGGTCGATTGGTAAGCCATTTTTGGCAGAATCTGCTGCCAACAGCTATATTTTTCTGGGGTCTATAAATACCCCATTAATGGCCAGTTTTCTCTAAGATTTTTTGTGCGAATTTTTCCCTACTCTCTGGTGTTTTCACAGCAATCAAAAGAAGTTTTTGAACTTAAATTGAACAATCTATTTGGTGTTTTTGCTAGGGTTTGGAAAATCAAAGAAAAGGGTTTTTGGGAAAAGTGTTTGATTGAACTTCTTCATCTTGGTTTCTAGTTTTTCCCAAGGATTTTTCTTTGTGATTTTGATTTCTATTCCATTGGTTTTCTCCACACTTGAGCTACATCTACTTTCTTATTCTATTGGATCTTTGTGTGAGAGAAAGAAATTGTTTGTGGCTGTTTGTTAGACCACCAAGTTGTAAACCCTAACTTAGCTTGGCTTTGTGTCTTTCCCTCATTGTGTTGAGGAGGTTGTGCTATTGGGTTGTATCCCTCAAGTGGTGAGGTGATCCTTGTGTAAGCTTTGTGCTAATCCCTCAAGTTGTGAGGTGATTGTTTGTTGGCTTGGAGTTGTGCCTTAAGGAGGAGGTTGTGTTTGTAAGGAGAGGAGTTGGGTACTCCTTGTAATTGTTATTGCCCCAAATCCTCGGTGGAGGTTCCCTTTGGGGGAGTCCTTTGTGGACAAGCTAGTGGACTTAAAATCCTTCTGGGTGAAGGCGGGGATGTAGAGCTGGGTGCTCGAACCTCGAAACATATCTTATTGTTTGCGCTTGATCCCTTGACTCTTACTCTATCTCTCTCTCTTTACTTTGTGCATTGCTATATCATATACTTGCTTGTGTGTGCATCAATTGTTGTAATTGCAATTAGTTTTTAAATTTCGCATTTAGATCA
>JAVJIF010021904.1:0-45189 GCA_038442645.1 Agave tequilana | reverse complement strand
TTCCTTTCAAATACCATTGTGATAGGGATGTCAATTTGACCCGCTGGGGAGGTGCACCATTGTGACACGCATCTAATGGGGCAGTTTTTTCTCAATGTAAACGGGGCAGGGATGGGGCGAAGAATCCCCGGTTTAATTATGCAGGGATGGGACGGGCTTAGTATTGACTACCCGGCACTGAAAACCACCCGATTATAATTATCTAATAGGCTGAAAATTGAAGCTTGACGATTGAAGATATAACCTATAAATTAAACTTTTTTATTCGAACAATTTAAATTTTTGAAACATTTTTTTATGTTGGATAAATATGAAGACTTAAGAGTATATTTATGTTGGATTTTTTAATTATTACTCTATTGTTCTAAATTATTTTTTTGTTTTTTTTTTAAAAGGAATTTTTATGGTTTTCTCTAAAATAATAAGTATTTCATTGTCTAATTTTTAAATTTTTACAGATTTTTGAACAAAGAATAGAAGAGAAAAAAATGGAGAACGGGGTCAAAGCGGCAAAAAACCGCTACCCTGTCGGGGATTCCCTAAAACTGCCCCACATCAAAAATAAGTGGTTCAGGGCCAGGGAAATTTAATCTGGGAGGGGGTGGTATTCCAAAAGCGGTCCCCCCACCCCATTTACATCCCTACATTGTGGTGACATTAATTTGAAAATAAAATATGTCCTGTGTTTGTTTGTTTATTATTTAGGTTTTCAGGGCATACCTCATGTCTTACTAATAAAAAAAAGATGAGAGAGAGTGCTACAACCCTTCTTTTTAACTCACAATCCCTGTAATTTTTTTTTTCCTCTGCGGCGTGTTTGGTTGCAAGGAAGTGGGCAGAAGTAAGAAAATAGGGAAGTATAATTGCTCACTTCCCTATCTACCCAAACACCGGAAAAGAAAAATAAGAAAAATCCCTTTTTCTTCTCTTTTTCTCTTTTACACAACCATTTTCTCACTTTCAGAATGCTACAATTAATTTTGTGGTCATGTAAATCTCATTGTAATAAGTTGTAGCACAAAATAGTTAATTTTTTGATCATATAAATCTCATTTGCATTCTAATTATAGTCGATTTTATTTTTTTAATTAATTTTTATTTTAATATTATTTTGCGGTCAACTTTTCCACTTCCACTTTCACGTTACCATCCAAACACCGGAAAAGACATAACATTTTCCAAACAACACTTCCCAATAACATCCAAACACTAAAAAACTTACTAACCAATTCCCAAGTTCCAAAGGGAACTAATACTACTTCCTCACTTCTTCACTTCCACCCTTAACCAAACAAGCCCAGAGAATGGCTCACTTGGGGACGAAAGTCTTCTTCATTCTCTGTACACGCCAGCTGCAACAAGCCAACCTCCACGCAGTTTCTGCATGTCGTGAAGTTGATTATTGCATAGTATGTCTTCACTGTACTCTTAAAAAGGTTAGATTGAAAATTCCCTCGCCCATGGATTGAGAGATTCAACCCACAACCTCGCGCGAGAGAAGGAAATATCTTGCTGCTTGGGCTACGATCAATTGGCGCCTCTCATAATTCACCAATATCCATGGTGTATTCTGAAAATTTTAGATTCTCCCCTCGCCCATTGTAAACGGAGAGAGAATATTAGAACCACAAACATTTCGCGAGGGAAGAAAATATCTTGTTGACTGAGTTTTAGATGGATTGGCACCTCTCAACATTCACCAATATCTGATTTGGAGTCTTCATGAGAAAAGAATTTCAAGTAGTAAAAGAAGCTCTCATCCAAAATCCAATTTTTTCCCCCAACAAATACGTTTTTCTGTTGCTGCTCTTCTTGGATCATGACCGATCTTTTTCTCTTCATTTTTTTTTTGTCTGAAGGTTCAAAAAATGAACAAATAGTTGGTTTCTCAGTAGGAACAATAAAGGCATTATCTACAAAGATTAACCAAGTTAAAAGAGTTCAAAACGGTCAAAGAGTGAGGGGGAACAAGATGAAAAATGAGATATCTGAAATAAAAGAGAAGTGAAACAACTTCAAGGCTGATCTAATGTGTCCATGCTTGTCAGGCAAAAAGAGGAATTAGAAAGCTATTTCCATGCCAAATAATTAAATCAAGAAAATTGGATTAAAAAAATTTCACAACATATAAAGTAGAATAATCCTCAATTCATCTCTCTCTCTCTCTCTCTCTCTCTCTGCCATTTTTAATAAGAGCAAAATTATACTAGTTTTTTTTTTTTTGCTACTAATTAAGGGGCCGGTGCATGAAGGCAACCCGATGTCCGGACAGTATGAGATTTGAACCGTGGACCTCCTGGGTGAGTTAAGCTCCTAACAAACCCAGAGGTGCCACTAGATCACATGTGGAGAGACGCAAAATTATATTAGTTAACTAAACCTAATACTGCTAGCAAGCTAACTAAAATAACACTAATCCTGTCCAGTTTTATCTTGTAAAATCATAGGACTAATAAACTATGATTTAATTTGTTAAATTCATCAGCAATTCATTTTTCATATAGTTTGGTTGACAAAAACAGTATATCCGTAAAACCTCTATCAGTATAATGCAAACTCTTTGGGGCTCACGACTAACGTCACTAGTTTGATTGCACGTACAAATGCATGTGCACCTAAAATAGAAATATATGAACTTTTATGATTTTTAAGAAATGCAAGAGCTACTTTGTGCACTTTTGTTCTTTATATTTAACACATAAATGAGTCAGAGATTCTTAATGTTCACAACATATCAGTTCTAATAGAAAGATGTTCTCTTCATACACTTCAGTTCAAGGGGGAGAAGTCTTCATGGGGAATTCTGCTACGAGCAAGATGAGTGGCAAAGGAACAATCCAGTTTCGGTCTCAAGATGGATGCATTATTACTCTTCAAGACGTTCGTCATATTCCCGAATTAAGATACAATCTCATCTCTTGGAGTCTTACATAAAGAAGGATTTTGTTTCAGTTCGAAAAGTGATCTTATGAAAGTTTCGAAAGAGCCCCATGTGATGTTTCAAGCCGAACGTGTCGGCAATGTGTATATATTGCGAAATTCGAAGGTTACAGTTATCCTCGGCTTCAAAAGCCGTGGTTGTGAAACAATCGGAGACTACGATAGATTCGGACTCGGATGTTCAATTGTACCCCGAAGGGAAATTGAGACTAGGCAGGTAGTCCAGATCGTTACTCCTATGGTGGAGCAAATTCTCTTAGATCTTGTATAAATCAAGAAAATCATTGAGTAATAAACTTCAGGGGGCCTAAACTTATTCGATCTAATCAATATGTGATCCCCATGAGGGTGTTATGGAGAAGAGGGAGTAAGATGGAGATGAAGTCAAGTTTGTTCAATTGTGCATGGATGCGAGCACATGGAACATGGTGGTTATTCTCGAACTTGGACGTATTCAAGTCAAAGGGGAGATTGTTAGAATTATGACGTGAATACGTCGTGAAGGTTGATTAATAATTTGATAGTTTCCTTTTCTTGATCTGTTTTGAGTCCGAGTTGAATTCAAATTTCTTTTATTCTGATTGAAGGTGTTTTGAGTTCGAATGGGATTCAAGTTTCCTTTATTTTGATTGAAAAAGTTTGTTTAGAATTAGAAGAGTTCTATGGTCTATAAAAACCCCTTAGGGGTGACCTTCAATGTATTTCAAGAGAATCCTATGAATTTGTAATTCCTAAGAGTATAATTCATCTAGGTGAAAAATTCGTGAGAAAAACTTAGCCACAAGGGTTCGCTGTTCTTGACGGCCATCAAGGAGTTGTAACTTCTCAGCGTGAGGAGTAAATAATTCTTATTGTACCCCTAAAGTTTTAATAAAATTTCTTTCCCTTTTCCCGCGGACGTACACATGATCCGATTGAACGTTAGAACCACGTTATATTGTGTGTTGATTTCTATCTACTTTGAAATATCTTATTCTTCTCTTCTTTAAGTTGTAGATCATGTGGCTTGTATCCGCTGCGCCACCCTACTCGATCCAATCGTAGAGGTTACCCTCCCTTGAAATCATAACAATTGGTATCAAAACATACCGATTATTTACCAACAAGTTTCTTACAGAATTATCCAGGCATGTGCAAGCCTATTTTGCATATTACATGCCGATAAAGGCTGTTCTTGATTATTGCATCTTATAGGTTCTTTTTTGCTTTCTGGGCAGCCGACTATAGAAACATTCTTGCAAAAGCCAGGGTTAAGCAAGTACCTTATTATCTTCAAGGTAGAAGAGGTCAGATAAACCTCTAAAAGTGTTCATGTTTCCTCGCATTTTCAGAGATGCTGGTACTTCATCACCTAATCTGCTTTCTAATTTACTATAATTTTACATGGAACCAGATCGACATGCATGCATTGAAGCATACGAATGACGAAGACTTCCAGTCTATAGGAGTGCCTATGGTAATATCTCTGAGAAATCTCGGTATAATTTCACAATTGTGCATCATTATCATTAAAGTCACCCCCTTTGCGTTTGCAATCAAATTCTCAATTGGAAACTATTTGCAAAACTATGGACCGGAAATGCTAATTTACGCAGATCACACACAACCCCGTTTTTCTCTAATATCAAAAATTTATACAGAAAATGTTATTTGATTATAGCATAAGGACTGTGACGACACATTGGTTACACATTCCATGAGCAAAACTAGATATTACTCCTCACAAACAGCAGAGCTGACACATACGACATCACATAAATTTTTTCTCACGCACATTGCATCAAACATTACACCATTACAGGCATTCACATAATATTACCAGACTCCACCAGACTGTGTTCAGCCAGAGATTTCAATGGCCTTCACCCCGGGCTTCTTGATTTCCTCTTTGGGCACAGTCACGGTGAGCACGCCGTTCTCCATGCTCGCCTTCACCTGCTCCGTCTTCGCGTTCTCCGGCAGCCTGAACCTTCTGAGGAATTTGCCGATGCTCCTCTCTACCCTGTGCCACTTGTCATTCTTATCTTCTTTCTCTTTGCTCCGCTCTCCGCTGATCTGAAGCACCCTGCCATCCTCAACCTCCACCTTCACTTCTTCCTTCTTGAGCCCCGGGAGGTCCGCCTTGAAGACGTGGGCCTCGGGAGTCTCCTTCCAATCAATGCGGGTGTCGGCAAAGGCCGAGGTCTCGTTCAGAGCACCGCCGGATCGAGATTGATCAGCAGTGAGCGAGCGGTCGAAAGGCCAGCCTTGGAAAGGATCCCAGATGTCGGGGGAGAAAGGGTCGAAGATGCTGCTCATCCGCCCAACCACTTGAGGAATCAAAGCCATTTATCAGATTACAAAAGAGTTGAGGGATCGAGAATTGAGGATCAGGGATTGAGAATTGAGGTTGTCTTCTTCTTGTTGATGGGGGGTTGAAGAAGGAGATGAGGGGTACAATATATAAGTTTTGGGGGAAATGTCTCTGAAAATCTAGAACTGTGAAGATCTTTTCTCTCCGAAGGAAGTATCGGGGAGCCCCGAAGCTGTTCGAGACATGTCCAGAGAGAAGGCCAGCATTCTAGAATCCTCTTGAAGATGAGTCTGTCCTCGTTCTTCTTCAAGTCTGAGTCGTGGACTACGGGCTGTGTTCGATAGCGGGCTGTTTCATAATAGGCTCAAAGATGCTAAACCTACAGGATGGGGTCTTATGGGCTGATGGGCCAGCCCACGCACACCGCATTTTTCGGGCTAGCCTGGGGGCTACATATGTTCCAGTTGCTTTTTTTTTCTTCTTCTAAGAAATCACAGCATACCGAGATTCAACTGATCGATCATGTAGGAGCAAATTCAGTGCCTGACCAAAAGCCTATTTTACATATTACACCTCTAAACCGACAGAGAGCCAAGTCTCATCCTTTAGTCCAGTAAGGACTATTTTACCGTCATGTCCAGTCTATCACCTCTGAACGGTAGGGCTCTAAATTCAATAATTCCCAATTAGTTATGTCTAGTTCGTCACCTCTGGACCGATCGACTTTCAGATTTTATCCTCTAATCCTTTATGAACTTCTTTTGCTGTCAAGTCAGTCAATCAACTTTGAACAGTAAGGACTCTGAGTTTGTTGGTTTCTCAATCGGTTATATCCAGTTTATCACCTCTAAGCTGACAGATAATCAAATCTCATCCTCCTGTCTAGTACAAACATTCCTTTGTCGTTATATTCAGTTCGTCATCTCAAAATGAAAAAATTCTGAGTCTAATAATCCCTAGTCAGTTATGTCATGTTCGATACCCCTGAATTGATAGATTTCAGATCTCATCACTGGTTAAGTAGGGACAATCTTACTACTGTTATGTCTAGTTCTTCACCTCTTAACAATAAACTCCTTTTTTAGTGAATCCTAATCTGTCACGTCCAGTCAATCACCTCTGAACAGGAAAATTTCTAGACCTACCATCTTTTATCCCCACTGGGTTCTCTTTCCTATGCTGATTTTATCATATTCATAACCTCTTAATAATGTTAGTCTTAGTTCTAATTCCTTCAGAAATTTTATTTGGTGAAATTTCACCCCATCAGTTCATTCCAAAAAACTTGCATGTTAAGTTTTCTCATATGAAAAAATTATATTACCTGTGGGACAAGCAAAGAGCGAAGAAAAAGAAAAAGACACCAGATAAGTCATTGATCAAAAAAGCAGATCTTATTGATTAATGAAAAAGTACAATAAAGGAAGATACAAGATGTATAAATCAAGGTTGTCTCTCATAAAATTTGATCTTTGCCTCAAGAACAGACAAGCTGTTGCTTCTCTCCTCTTCGGCCTTCAGCAGGGCCTGTGGCTTCAACTCTTCCCTGTTTAATGCAACATCGGCTCCAAGCAGGATTTTAGCTCCTCCAAAGTTGTCCTCTTCTCTTCCTCCGAGTGTTGGATCTGGATGCTCTCAGCCGTCATCTCTTCCAATCGGATGATTTCAGCTTGACTTACTGGCTCAGCTTTGGAGAGAAAAAGGTTGGCCTTTGCAATCATCTCCTTCTCTTTTTTGATCTGACTCATAGCAAAATCAAGCGCTTCATTGGAGACGGCCATCGCCTCTGCAGCCTTAGCCTTTCGAGCCTCTAGGTATTTCAACTCCTGAGATAGTGTCTCTATTTCTTGGAACGTCTCTAGATAGCTCTTTTGCCTTTGTTCTACGAGACGTTCCAATTCAGCTTCGACCAGTGGAGTGAGGTCTAATTGCTTCAGGTTATTCCATTTACCGATGTCCCTTTCAAGATTGTTGACCACTTCTTCCAAGAACTCAGCTTTGGTAACCCTTCCAATATCTCAGATATTTTCTATTGCTCAAGAGAATATGATTCTCCAAGAAGCAAAAGTACGAGTGCTCTTGAAAATCATGGGGAGACAACGCCTCAAGCTTCTGTAGAAGCCTTTTACGAGCTCTCTGATGAATTCATCCTGGGAATCAACCTCGATCGGTGGAAGGGCAATGGATGCAGGAGGGCTCTGCTGAGGCAAGAAAATTATGGATAACTCTGGGATGACTGGGGTTGCAGCTGTTGGAACAATCCTCGAAAAATGAGTCTTTAGCGGAGCAGCCTCCAAGAAATGGAAGTCAAGCACTGAGGTCGACCTAATGGTGATTGTCGACGAACCAGCTTCGATGGCCTCCACCAAGTCAGAATCCGAAGGACTACAAAGAGCTGGTAGGATCGAAGACAACTCCATCTCAGGCCCTGGCTGATCTCTACCCTGCTCCGATGCTATTTGAGTAGGAGAGACAGGCTCCGCCTCCACTGCTGCTACCGGTAATTCTCCCGGTGTGACCTGTCATTGGATTATACTCTGATGAATAAGGCTCAACAACACGGGATCGACCACCGACGGAGTCACTTCCTTTTCTTGTTCAGGCTCTGATGTCGCTACGAATTAATTTTCGCAAGGACTTCCGCAAAATGTTGAATTTAGCAAAGGGTATAGAAAATGTTTGCTGAATTCAAAACACTAAAATTATTACCTCAGAGGCTGAGGTTGTGATGTTAACCTCAGATTCTGCTACCTCACCCTAAGGAGTTTCAAGGGAGACATGCTCTGCTGTGGTGCCTGCTCGGTTGCAGCAGCTTCGGTAGCAGGAGGAACCTCGGGAGCGGGCATCTCCATAAGAGCAACCGGAAGAGGGATGTTCTCCATGAGAGCTTCAGAGGTCTCGAGGGTCCCCGCGCCCTCAGTCTTACCTCCTTGAGTAGTTACCTCAATTTGGGCAGAGAACCCATTTTCAGCATGTCTTCATCGGAGCCCTCCGAGTTGAGGTAGTGATCGTACACGTGCATTACATATTTTCATATCATATGTGTCACATTTCTGCATTTATATTTAAATAAATCTCTGTTATTTATTGTATTTTCATGTTTAATGGCGTGCAATGTAATTAAGGAAGAAAAGGGAGAGATTGACAGATTTATCCAAATTAAATCTAGAAATTCAAAAGAAAGGGGATCGATTCTAATACAGAGGTTTTAAAGGCAATCTTATCTGAAGACCGGTACATCAGATGAGATAATATCATCCTGATTCAAAGGAAGAACGGATTAGAATAAGAGCCTATCGATTTTGCTGAAGATAAAGAGATAGATCGTCAAATCTAAAGCTGAAATTCAAAATCCAAAAAGATAAATGGATAGAGAGAATATTAACGGATGAGATGAAGTAATTTAGACTCGGATTCAGACTGGATACATTTTAGTATTTTAATCATAACTTTCGCAAAGGTCAAATCTGATGATTTAAGATGATCCAGAAAGAAGACTTAAAGGGATACAACTCTTACGTTGATCACTGTTTCTAATTCTATCATTGATAAGTTATATTCAGCAATCAATACAATAACAAGTTGCAGATCAGAATTGAATTTTCATATCAAATCAAGTTTGGAGATAAGGGGAGGATTCAAATTCAGAAATAGCCAGCTCCCCCTATC
Source organism: Agave tequilana (assembly GCA_038442645.1). NCBI lineage: Eukaryota > Viridiplantae > Streptophyta > Magnoliopsida > Asparagales > Asparagaceae > Agave > Agave tequilana. The sequence goes on along the minus strand of JAVJIF010021904.1, from coordinate 36,287 downwards.
TCTCCACTCATCTCCCCTATCCATTTCTTCCCTATAAATACCCCACACATCAGAGGCAGAGGAAGGAAGAAAAGGAGTAATTTCTTACTTTATTTTTAGGGTTTAGGATCATTGTTAGATAGTTTATGAGAAGTTGTATCTCATTTTATTTCAGTCCAGTAACAAATGATAGAGAGAGAGAGAGAGAGAGAGAAAAAGAGTGTGTAATTGACCGTTGAAGTGACAATCAAAGGAGATTCACCTTGCTTGACTCTATTCAATCTTACTGGTATATCTATGTTTTAATTCATTATAATGTTTATTTTTCTTCATTATGAGTAGCTGAATCTGTTTTCTGGGCTCACTATTCTCCTTATTTTATGAGTTTTCTTCTTGATTGATTTCTATAAAAAAGAACCTAATAAATCATATGAATGTCTAGATTAAGCCTTGCATATTTGCGAGTGTTCTTGAAGGCACATAAGGATGGGATTGGACTTTGAACTAACTCTTAAAGTTGATCTTAAAAAGAACTTATTTTTATTCCATACTTGCTTTATTGCTTTGATGGTTTAACATTCAACTCAAAGAAAGATTTCAAAATTGAAGTTTGATTTCTAAAAACTATCTTATGTATTTTATTTGACCTCTTTTTACAAGACTAAAATCTTTGCCTATGATCTCATTGATGCATTTTAACCTTTAAGAGAACAGCGTATGGTTGAATAATAGAATAGTGAGCCCGGATCTTGTAGGTTACTTAGAGGGGGGTGAATAGGTTACAAGCTAATCAAATGCAAACTAATGCGGAATTAAAAACTACTTATACAAATAAAAACCATTAAGCTAACACACAAAGTATAACACAAGAGTGTAGCCGTCCCGGTGAAGGGCTCTGCACTATCTCCTCAAGATTCCTCTAGATTAAGAGTTGAGGTGCCACTATGATTCTCTTAGTTGAATACAAGTGTGAGCAAACAATCCCAAGCATATATTCAATTAAGCATAAATATATCAAGCATATAAAGAGATGAACAATATAAGTATGCAAGATATATAAATACAAGTGAGAGAGAGATAAGCAATCGCAAATACTGGAGAATTGTTTCGAGGTTCGAGCACACTTGATTTACGTCCCCGCCTTCAACACTATGAAGGATTTCCACTATAATTGATCCCACAAGATTGCTCGGTGCCGCAACACCTACAACGAATTCACACTAAAACTCTTAGACTCACAAGTCTCTCTTGTTCCCGCAAGAACAACACAACACAAACTCACAAGTTGACTGAGGCCGCACCTCTACAACACTCTCCAATATAAGAAGGAACACTTGATGATCTCTTCTCTTTGATCACCAACAAACACTCTCACAAAAAAAACTCATATAAGATAAATAAGACTATGAAAACCTCAAGTTTGTGTGAGAAAAACTTGGGTAGATTTGGAAGTGAAAAACTTAAGAAAAGCTTTTGATAAATTAAGAGATTCACTCTTGAAAAACTTCTTTTGATTTGAAAATGAAAGCTCTAAAACTTGTTAAAAAACTTCTGTGGAAGATAAGAAAATAGCTCTAGAAAACTCTCCCAAAAATCTTAACCAAAACTGGCCCAAACCCCAATTTATAAAAGCTGTCCAAAACTAGCCGTTGGGACCAGACTGGCATGTCGGTCGACCGGGCGGTCGACCGGCCAACGGTCATATTTATGACCTTTGTAGTTGCCGGTCAACTGCCCGGTCGATCGCATCCTGGTCTTGACCTGTCGGTCGACCGGTAGGTCGATTGAGGCAAAAACCAGAGAGCAAAGCTCTCCGGCCGGTCGACCACCAGGTCAACCGGGATCAGATCCAGAGAGTGAACTCTCTGGATCGGTCGACCGCCCTCAAGTCAAGGCTCTGTGCACAACGATCAACCGACTTCTGGCTCGGTCGACCGCCAGAAGGCCAGGTCACTGTTATTTAGGGATTAAAACTTGGTCTTTTAACATCTTATAAAATCCCATAAAATCACATAAAATTAAAATAAAACAGTTCATTGAAACACTTTGGAATCCAAATATGTGTGAAAAAAATCAACACATATTACAAATAAGTTGAACTATTTTTGTGATATAGAAATTCAGCCTTAAATAAAAATCTGTATTTTCAAGATCAACTTTGAAATGAAAAACGGATTTTTTCAAAACTTGTCCAAATACAAAAACAAGATATTAAAATATTTTTGAAGCATAATGTGTATGGATATGATCCAATACACATATAAGATGAAATATCTAAGTTTTTGACAATAAACTCTAAACAAAGTTTTGATAAATACAAACCTTAAATACATGACATAGAAACATCAAATAAGTTTTTCTAAACATTTGAACCAACAATGTATATAGATGAAATTTAATATACATAAAAAATATGTAAACTTGTTTTGATGAACTCTATTCATGAAACATAAAGATATCTTCTTTGAAGCACAAAATCAAAGCTATTTTTGTGAAAACACTATTTAAATTTTGTATGTGCGTATATGAGCTTGAGCAATCCATAGCTAATCTATCATTTACATTTTATCTAAAATACAAAATCTTAAAACTTACAAACACTAGACTCAAGTCTTGAAAATCTTCTCTTGAAAATCTTCTTCTTCTTCTTGATTTGGTCCAAATCTTGATTCAAAGGGCTAGACTCCTTTTGAGTACTTGATGCGATCTTTGATGCGCAAGCTCTTGAATCAACACGTGCTAGCTTCGAAACTTGACTTCGAATCTTTTGTTGAAGCTAAACACCGACTTAGATCATGATAGAAAATCTGAAACTATATAAACACAAATCATTAGTACTATAACTATATGAGTTAATCATCATCAAAACTAGAGTGATGAGCTTTGGGCCAACAATCTCACCCTTTTTGATGATGACAAAATTCATGGAGTTATATATGCATGGATTAAAGATAAGCTTCATAAAAGCTCCTCCTTAACTCATGTAGTTATATAAACATAAAGATATTCATGAAAGCACATAAATTAAACAAAACATATATGAATAAACAACAAATATTTAACATGCATATAAACTCTAAATTCTTCTCTCCCTTTTTGACAATTCATCAACAAAGGGGTGAAGATAATTAAACAATAAAGATGTATATGCGATATACATTCATGAAAAGGAGAGATATTAAGTTAACTTCCCCTGCATACATGCATTACATGGAGAAGAGATGACTAAACCCTAACCCACATAAGCATAATATATAATGTATAGGCGGAGATGTAAAGCTCCCCTACACACGTGTATCACATAAAGAAGAGAGGTCAAGCTCCTCAATATGTGAGATACACTCAACATGAATCTATATATAGAGGAGATATTAAGCTCCCCTTGTATATAAGTAATATATTTCAACAAATTTTAAATTTTTTTGATAATACTTAAAACAAAATTTTGATTTTTTTGAAGTCAACAAAATAAATTTTGATATCAATTGTAAATTTTAATATCAATTGTAATTCATTGTAAATTTTGATACCAATTAAAAGGTAAAATATGAAATATATTTTGATACCAAACAAATATCAATTGAAATCAATATATAAACTTGTAAAGATACCAACTAACAATTAGAATTAAGTCAGGCTTATCATAAACATAATTTGTGCTTAAAAAATATATGGCATTATAAAATAAGCACAATTAAAATCATATATATGTATGTATGAACAATTTAAATACGAATTTGAAATATGTTGCATACATATATACGAAAACAAGTATGAGTATACAAATGTGAAATATCTTGAAAATCAAGTGTATAACTTATAACAATCCACCCTTATCATGCACATGTTTAAAAGGATATTCAATAATGTACACAAGGCATGGTTACCCAACCATCCGCCCTTTGGATGGTAGGGATTTTCAAAAATAAGATTTGAAAATAATTTAACATGTTTAAAAACTCTATCAATTTAAGAATCAAGAAACTAGTTAAAATAATTTTCGAAAAACTAGTTAAAGATCTTTCAAAACATGAAACCAAATCATATATATCTCATGAAACATGTGTATTACACAAAAATTGACACTCAAGACTTATAAAGCACAAAAATTAGCTCATGAAAATAAGGTCATGAGTAAACATAAGAGGATGTGAGTGCATACGAATCATGTGAATAGCACATTCATGAAAATAAACAATAAAGCTCAAACCAAAAACTTAATTGAAATTCTTTTTCTCAAAAACTTGATACATCATATACTTATGTAAGAATCATCAAAACTAGGCCATACAATGTACAATCAAACACCAAATGAGTACGTAATAGTAATAGATCATGTATAGCATGTAACTCAAAAATTGTACATGTATAACACAAGTTTTAATAGAATATGCATATGAACAATATGCATATGAACATGATATAGGCATGTAAATTCATTGAAAAGTTTTTCAAAAATACATGCATAGCTAACAACCAATTAACTCAACATTAAACACAAAACAATATATGATTGAGTCTAGGTTACTACACTAGCAAATAAACATTAAAAACAATTTTAAAAGAGGAGGAAGAAATAGTTATCAAAACCGATGTAACCAATTCATTTCTCCAAAATATGAGGGGGTCCTCCCACCATACTTCCTTGATAGCGATGCATCAAATGGGTGTGTTCTTCAAGCTCCAGTGCATCACCGCCAAGGCACCAAACTTCTCACGTCATGTGAGAGCCCACACTTATATCAAACACAAGTGGCGGAGATTTTGGTACCCATATCTTTTTGCGTCCATTGGGGTTAGCATTATAAAACCCAAATATTTCTATTTGTAAAATTTAAATGATTTATTCTATCAAAATAAAATTTTGCTAAATGGCCTTTGCGGCCGCAATGTATACAATTGAGGAATTATGGGGTTTCAAGTCATCGTCCGATTCTCTTGATGCCGTGGCCTGAACTTGGCCTCCGCCAAATATAATCGGCGATTAGTCCCTTTTAGAAGGAGGGACAATGAAGACATACCCCCCTTTATTGTCCTCTATATGCATGTGATTAGTCTACAATTCTGCATTATTATGTCGCATTCTCTCACCGCTTTATGAAATTGTCGGTCTAAACCGTGTTTTGGTCTTTATTGCAGGTAGATCCAAAGTTCAAGGGTAATTAAATCCGCATTACTTGGAGGCCAAGTAAGGGATTATCTAGAAGATACATCAAATCTAGCCTCTTGCGCACATCAGACGGATCTGCGGACGTAATTACCCGAGAAGGAATATACCAGGAAGCGTCTCGAAGCCCGACGGAGCCCCGGACCAAAACCAGGGAGTTCCCTCCCTGGTTTTGCCGTGGATCCGCGGCTTTTTAGAGGAGCCACGCGTCGATTTTCGACGCGTGGCCCCGTCTCGTCTTCTGGAAGCATCTTTCGCCTATAAAAGCCCCTAAGTGGCCCAAAGCGCAAGCAGTCTTCGTTTTTAAGAGTAGGTGCAGATTTTAGGATTAGTGTAGGTAGGTGCTCTTCATTTCTCTTGTATTTTCATTTCTTTTTAGATCATTGTAGTAGGGTTGAGTGATTCATAGAGAGAGAGAGATAGAGAGGGATTGATGTAATAGATGGTGACAGTCTATGTAAAGGTGCCTCCTTTCTCTTCCATTGCAATCTCCTTCATCTTCTACATGATTTCTTGCTAACTTTTATTCTCATGGCAATCTAACTACTAACCACTAACCATCTAACCAATTACTTGATAATCCACATGAATCGGGTAGCCTCTATTAAGGCCTTGTTCTTGCAAGAGCCATTGATGGCCAATGATGATGGGTTCTAACATCTAACTTGCTAACTTGCTAACCAAGCTAACTTTTTTATTTCATGCTCTATTTTAGTAGTCTAATGAGTTGATGCTTGTATTAGCTTGATCTTGATGCATGTTTGAATGTGATGAACCATCTATGTGCCATGCTTTGTATCGTCTCTTGAAGCCAAGGATTATTGATGGCCGAGGATCAAAATGTGAGGCAACTATCATGAAGAGGTTAGCATGGTTAGTGGATCATTTAGTAGTTAGTAGCCATGAGTTTTCTTTTCTCTTGTTTTAGAAATCGTTTTCAAGCTTCTTTTATCATTTCTCTATCGATGTTTTCACCGCCTTCTTAGTTCAACTTTGTTTCATCTTCTTTTCTATTCGTTTTCCAAACCACTATTCTATTTGGTTTTCATATCGCCGTTTTTATCGCTCTCCTCACCTACCACATTCTGGATTTCATTTTCTTTTCCTTTTCATTCTTTTTCATTCTTTCAACAAAGAAGAATTGTTAACATACAACGTGAATAGAGACTGTTAATGCTTCTATCGCCTCCCTTCCCTGAGGATCGACCCGTATAGCCTATGCTACTACGGTGATTCGGAAGGAGTAAATAAATCATTGTTAATACATTCTTGGAGTTGTCAAGCACCAAAGGTTGTTTCTAAACCTTCTCTCTTTTGTTGAATTAGTGCACTCCTATTCCTTTCCGAACAAATTTTTGGCGCCGTTGCCGGGGAAGGGAATGGTTTCGTTTTCACGTTTTTGTTAACATTGTCTTCTCTGTTTTGGTGTGCAGGACAAGCTTTACAGGTGCTTAATATTGCAGTACATAAACTAGCTTTGCATCTCCCTGCTCTTGAAAGCAGGGCCCCAGTTTTTAAAGAACCGCCGCGAAAACGCGGCTTTTGCCACGAAAACGCGGCCTTGTTGTGACAATTTTGTATCTTGTGTGCTGGGATGTGTTCATTGTAATAGCTAGTAGATTTGTACTGCTATCTTCTTGCTTTGATTGCCTACACACCATAATAAATAAAAGAACTAAAATACGGTATTTGGACGCTTTTAAAACGGTTTAGACATTTGCATTTAGGCACGTGTCAATTCAATTCCAAAATAGTGTATTTTTGTTCTGTTGTTGTGATTCGGATGGAGATGTAAATATGGCATTGCATATAGCATAGGACAAACACGTGGGTGATTTATCGCTTTGTGTTATATTCTTGTCTATATTGCACACTTGCACAAATTGAACTTAAGGGCAAACTCCAAACAAGATAAGGTGGGATTTAATCACCCTTCCTTAGCCCAAAAATCATCTCCCCACTCACACAACCCAAGCCCTAATAAAATTTGAATAGACGTTGGCTCCTAGGGACATCTAGGTCTAGGTCAACCCTCCTATAGGCTTGGTTTTGATTTTTCTTTTCTTTTTTATTGTTATTTGATTTTTTCTTTTTGTTTGTGATTGTTTGTGAAATGGCATTCAATAATAACAATTCTTTCAATCTGAATATGAATCCATATTTCACACTAACCCCATTTGATTCGGATAATTCCAACCCGGCGTTTTACAATATGCACCAACCAAATACACCGGGTTGGCCTTATCCGAATCAATACAACCCATACCCACATTCTTATGACTATAATTTCTAAAATAATTTCAACTCGTCACAGAGTCAATGGGGATTCAATTCCCCCGAGTTTAATTTTCAACCTCCTTGTCCACAATATCCACCTTGTCCACAATTTACACAATGTTCATTCCCCAATTTCGCTTCCTATACTCCTTTTTCTGAACCTCCCATTGAAGAAAAATCTGAGTTCGTAAAGAGAGTAGAAGCCAATCTACAAGAGGCCGAGCAACAATTTCACAAAACATTGGCCTCTCTAAAACATCTTCAAGAGTCTTACTCTGTTTCACCTCCTCATAATGAACAATTGTATGCCCCGGAAATGAGTAAAGAACTCTTGTGTGAGTCCCAGTTTCAATCTCAACACATTTTTGACTCACATTAATCACAAAATTTCCAAAATCAAAATTCTTATACTCCCATTCTAGAGCAACCACTTGGAGATACATCATATCTAGAAAAGAGTATGGAAACCTTGCAGGAGTCTATATTACAATTCCAAAAATCATCTGCCGAGTCTGTCAATAGGGTGAAAACACAATTAAGTCAATTGGTTAACATTTATAGGAATGAGGAAACTCTATCTTATCAACCTTTGACCAATTCAGCTATGCCAAACTCTATTGATATGACCCAAGACTCTTATTGTTTTGGAAATCAAGATTCAATTTCAGCACACCCATCTGAACTTGTCCAAACTTTAAATCCCATTGACATTTTGGCAAGTTATCCATTTCCTGAAATTGAACTTGAGCATGAATATGATCATGAACCTCAAATTAGTGATTCAATTCTACTTCCTGATTCAATTATGACTCCGGTATCTTCACCTGATTTCAATCCTTTTCCTGAGTCAGTATTGGATCCAGTGCCAGTCCATTGTGAAATTGAATCACCAATCACTTATGTTGATCATATTGAACTTGACCAATTCCATACTTTTGAAAGTCCCATTGATAAATTGACAAGTTCTCATTTTTGTGGAATTGAACTTAATGAGGAATGTGACTTTGATCCTCAAATTTGTGATCCAGTTCAAATTCCTGAATCATTATTGACTCCTGTTATATTACCCAATTTGAGTAACATTTTAGAGTCAGTTTTGATTCTAATACCTGTCATTCCTGAACTTGAATCACCTATCTTAGAAAGTCACATTCCATCATGGGGAAATTGTGGACTTGAGTTTCAACTTCTTGATTTGGACCCACTTCCTGAACCGATATTGACTCCCGAACCTTTACTTGACTTGAGTCATTTTCTGAGTCGATATTAGTTCCTATATTTCCTGAGTCCAAATCAATCATTCTATTCTGGGACAAGGGTGTTGATAAATTTCACTCCGAAATTATTTTGAAAATTTGGAAATTAGATGGGGTAAAATTGTTAATAAAAATCATGCATATATACATCTTTCTAGTGGGTTGTATTCTTAAGGTCTCTGGTGGGTTCCTCCGGACTCCACGCAAGAATGATTGGGCTGCATTTCGTGGACCAATCAGGCCACCGCCGGAACCACCACCTTGAGGTGATTTTTCCTTCCCTTTATATTTGTTTCATGCATACATACATCACGATGCATTGAGGACAATGAATGAGATAAGTGTGGGGGAGGGTTTACTAACTTAGAGTTTTTAGATTTTCTTTCTTTTACACTTCTTTTAGGATACTTTTAGAAATCTTCCCTTTTGTATAGAAATTTTCTCTTTCTTTAAAAACTTTTTGAAACAAGAGACAAAGTTTGATCTATTTATAAGAAAATTAAGATGATCTGAGAAATTAAGAAAACCTTGAATTATGACATCTTAAACCTAGTTGAAATAATGGATCTTGTTTAAAATTATAGGCTAAGTAAGATAAATTGGGGAGATAATTTTATCTTTAATTTTTTGCCATAGATAGTATGCACTTCACACTTACACAATTTTTGGATGGAAATAAAGACCTAAAATGCCATAAAGCAAAAATAAATAAAAAAAATGAATAAAACATCACTTATTAAGCTGGATAATTATGCCTCAAGAAGCATGATTATTCACGCCTAACGATGGTCAAAAGAATCAAATAATCCCCCTTAGTTTTGTGGCCTTGTTTACTTGAGTCCTTAAACCCGAGGGATGTTTTCTCATCTGGTGCCCTAGGACCGTCTGGTTTGGGAGTCATCGGTTATAGGCTCGCTACATGGGTGAACTAGAAAGCCTAAACTAAGGAAAGAATAAAAGAAGAAAAGAAAGAATATATATATATAAATAAATGGCTTGATGGTTAGAGTTGAAATCCCAGAAATCTTCACTATCACAATGTGCATATTGTCTAGGTTTTATGAAAGATAAAATATTCAATCCAATTTTAAATTCTTACCTTAATTGAAGACAAGATCTTGCATAGAGACTAAGTTTAAGGAAGAATGATTTATGGTGGACTTATGACCTTAGATCACTTATATTTTTGCAAAAATATTTTATAAACTTGTCTCTCTTTCAAAATGTGTTTTCAAATACTAACATTTGTCTTCTTTCCTTATGGATTTTGTGGCTGCAATCCGCTGAAAACCCTCAGGAGACAACACTCCTCCTCTAGGGTAACCTAGAGGTTTAACGGCTTGTTGCACATGCTCAGTGCAATCGCGTCACCTGCGAAAGTGGTATAATAAAATTTGTAGTATAGTTTTTCTTTTCTTGTTTTGCTCGGGACGAGCAAAAGAATAAGTGTGGGGGTGTGATTAGTCTACAATTCTGTATTATTATGTCGCATTCTCTCACCGCTTTATGAATAAATTGTCGGTCTAAATCGTGTTTTGTTCTTTATTGCAGGTAGATCTAAAGTTCAAGGGCAAAGATGTAATAAGAGCTTAATGAAACCCAATTAAGGGTAATTAAATCCTCATTACTTGGAGGCCAAGCAAGGGATTATCTAGAAGATACATTGAACCTAGCCTCTTGCGCACATCAGACGGATCTGCGGACGAAATTACCCGAGAAGGAATATACCAGGAAGCGTCTCGAAGCCCGACGGAGCCCCGGACCAAAACCAGGGAGCTCCCTCCCTGGTTTTGCCGCGGATCCGCGGCAATAGCCGCGGATCCGCGGCAAAGGAGTGGAGCCACGCGTCGATTTTCGACGCGTGGCCCCGTCTCTTCTTCTGGAAGCATCTGAGGCCTATAAATACCCCTGTATTTAGCCAAAACGAGAGAGTCTTCGTTTTTAGGAGTAGGTGCAGATTTTAGGAGAGATTTAGTGTAGTGTAGGTGCTTTTCATTTCTCTTCTCTTGTATTTTCATTTGTTTTTAGATCATTGTAGTAGGGCTGAGTGATTCATAGAGAGAGAGATAGTGAGGGATTGATGTAATAGATAGTGACAGTCTATGTAAAGATGCCTCCTTTCTCTTCCAATGTAATCTCCTTCATCTTCTACATGATTTCTTGCTAACTTTTCTTCTCATGGCAATCTAACTACTAACCACTAACCATCTAACCACTTACTTGATAATCCACATGAATCGGGTAGCCTCTACAAGGCCTTGTTCTTGCAAGAGCCATTGATGGCCAAAGATGATGGGTTCTAACATCTAACTTGCTAACTTGCTAACCAAGCTAACTCTCTTTTATTTCATGCTTTCTTTTAATGTTGGTGAGTTGATGCTTGTATTAGCTTGATCTAGATGCATGTTTTGATTGTGATGAACCATCCATGAGCCATGCTTTGTATCGTCTCTTGAAGCCAAGGATTGTGATGGCCGAGGATCAAAATGTGAGGCAACTATCATGAAGAGGTTAGCATGGTTAGTGGAGCATTTAGTAGTTAGTAGTCATGAGTTTTCTTTTCTCTTGTTTTAGAAATTGTTTTCAAAATTCTTTTCTCATTTCTCTATCGATGTTTTCACCATCCTCTTAGTTCAACTTTGTTGCATCTTCTTTTCTATTCGTTTTCCAAACCACTCTTCTATTTGGTTTTCACATCGCCGTTTTCATCGCTCTCCTCACCTACCACATTCTGGATTCCTTTTCTTTCTTTTCATATTCTTTTCATTCTTTCAACAAAGAAGAACTGTTAACAAACAACGTGAATAGAAACTGTCAATGCTTCTATCGCCTCCCTTCCCTGTGGATACGACCCGTTGAGCCAATGCTATAACGGAAGTATCGAGGGTACATTAAGCACATTCGAGCTTTTCATTGATTTTACATAATACACACTTTTGAGTGCTAGTCACGCCTCGATCAGCATGCATGCCATTTTTGAGATGGGTAAAGGCATGTACAAGGAACTAATATCGACAGATTTAAATTCATCTTCAAGACACAAAAAAGTAATCAAAAACAACATTTTCATTAAAGACCCACTTGTCCTTATTTTCGGCGGGGTTATTACAATCAAGATCATCTAGATATGCCACAATTGGTTCCATACTAAAAGTAGCCGATGCATCTTCTTTTGATTCTGAGTCCACCTCGTTTCCACTGTCGATGTCATTGGGTAATAGTTTCTTCATCGGCTCATTATCTTCCTGGTAGAGCAAGGAATCAAAGAAGTAATTTTTTACTCCTTTGAATGGCTATATTTCAGCGAATATCGTTCGTATTACAGCATTATCACCCACATATTTGAAGCACTGGTGCAACATGGAGAGGATGATCCAATTGGTATGGATTCATGGTTTTCCGAGCAAGTGACTGTAAGATATGTCTACGTTGATAACGTAACACGTCATTTTGATTTCAAGTCTCTAATTTGGCATCAGAGACGAATTTTGCCCAGGGGTGACTACTTTCAGTATTGAAGCCATAAATGGTTGTAGTAGTGGTGGACAACCTGCTTGGTAGGATGCCAAGAAAGTAGAGAAGCCTCTTCGGGATGATACTCAAAGAAGGCCCCAGGTCGACTTATTTCGATGCATGTAGAACCAATGTACCCAGTATAGTACAAAGGTTGATCATACTTATTATCTTTGAGGAGCATGTCCTCAGGAGTGAAGGTAATGGATGGCACCTGTCGCTGCACCAAATGACATTGGGACACAGAGTCCCGTTATCGTTAGTAAGAATTGTCGGCACTTGTGTCAGGAAGGACTTTGAGTCAGCAAGTACATTCCTAATCACCTCTCTTATCTCCTTTGAGAGGCGAAGTAGCTCGAACAGAGTGATATGACCTAGGATTTTGGAAAGCTGTACCAATATATCAAAACAAAAAGGAGCGTTGAGCCCCATTGAAGGATCCTTCTTCAATAATTTGTCGAATCAGACTTCCTTTTGCTCCCTTTGTCTAATGGCGGGATGGTGCTGAAGTTTAGACTGGTGCGGTTATTCCCGACGTCGTTGGTTGCTGTGTCTCATTGGGGTCTGGTTGTACTATCACAAGTACTGTTTTCCAGACTAGGTACCCATTAGCTGAAAGGTAGCAGGCTGCATTACTAAAGAAAGCTTCTCTTTTTCCGAGTTATTAAGAGAAGCTATAGTCACAGTGTCATCATCCGTTGTGAGAGAGACTACGTTACATAACTTGCCTTTGAGCTTGGGCTTGCTGGATCCCATTGCTCATCCTTGGCGATATCTGAATGGACCTACATGATCTCTCCAGCTTTTATTATCATTGGAACGAGGCCCTTGGCTTTCTGCTTTTTTGCCATTGGGTTGACAACGTCCAGTCGAGTTTCTTTTGCTCTAACTTGAGAGTCAGAACTCCAGTATCTACTAATTCTTAGATCTTGTGCTTGAGGACAAAGCATTTGCTGGTGGGATGATATACTATTCTGTGGAAGAGGCAATAGTTGAGGTAACTTGAGCTCGTTTCCCTTGTTGAGTAGGTGGAAGGTGGTCACCACCTGTTCTTCTTTGAAGAAATATTATCTCAGTGGAAGCTTAAATTTCTGATTGTTACTGGCGTTGCTCCTTTTCTGCTTTGGTGGAGCTTCCCCAGACAACTCAACTTCCATTGTTTCTTTTCCTTTGGATTGAAAAGATTGGGTTGCATCACACCCCTTGGCATTAACCCCCATTTGTTCTTGGGCACTAAGGGCTCGAACTTTTTAGCTAATTTCTTAGCTATCTCTACTTGTTCAACAAGCTTCTTTCAAGTATGGGCTTTGATGGCTCCTATACAACTTCTACTCTATCGAGAAAGTTGAGCTGACATGTTTGAAGCAACATGGGCAAGGGCATGCCTGCGGGTCACATGAGAGAAAATTGTAAAATCTTTCAATGTATTCCCATACGGATTCTCCTTCTTTTTGAACCGTCGAGAGGAGTTTATCCATGGTCACCTCAGTGTCAGCCTCATAAAATCGAGAAAGGAACCAGGTTTTCAGGTCAATCCAAGAGTTAGAGCCGTTAGAAAGGCTTCTGAACCAATCAAAGGCTACCCCCTTAAGGGTTCCGATGAACAGTCTGGCAGTAATAGCATCATTATCTATCACGTTGCTGGTTGTGACCGAAAGTAATAGATGTGCTGATTTGACAAGCTCTTGCCATCATACGTGTGTAATGTAGGTGGCTTGAACTTTGGCGGATAGGGAACTAAATCCCATTCCAGCGAGTAAGGATGCATCATCTCTACTTTCTTCAGTTCAGCCCTCTGATTCAGGGAAGCAATCTGAGCTTGGATGCTTTTGATAACATCGATATTAATTGCGGAACTTCCCTTTGACTTTTCAATCTTAGGGGGTTCTATGTCGGGGTTCTCTTTCTCATCGTGATTGCTACCAGTGGTTTCATCATCGTTCCAATTGTTTAGAAGTTGCACCAATATTTGCTGGATATTATCCAGAGCCGTTTGCTGAGCTTTGGAAGTTTGCTCTTCAGCCTCCATACGCTGATGGAGATTATTATCATGGTTGTTATCGGCCATGCTGACCGATACAATCCATCTTTGTTCCGAGCTAATTGTGGCAGAGAAGGCGTAGCCGCTAGCTTCTTCTTTATCGTCTGACCACTGGAAGAGGCTTCTCAATGGTTCGGGTGATATAGCCCCTGTGGAAGAAGAGGGTTATCCATAGTTGTAGGGTATTGCTACCCTAAAGCGGGGTACATCAGAAGGTACATTTTGGTTCAATCAGAGCCTGACTTAAGCCTGGGCTATAGTCATGATCTGAGAAATTAACTGAGGGAGTGCGAACTCCCTGTCTTCCTCTTTGGGATCGCATCGAATCCTTTCCTCTGCCTGTCATATTGACAGAAGCTGCATCGAGGTGAGGCTTTCTAGCTTTCCTCTTCCTCCTAGATTTGGACTCTTCAGAGGTTTGGGCTGACAACTAATCGAATACTGACAGTTTTTTCGGAGGAGATGTTATCGGGATTGGCCCCAGACAACAATTAGCGGAGTGCATGGTCACAAGTTAACATCCTACTCATCCGCACTAAGACAGCGAGATGTAAACCTGCTTTTCAAGGTAGGACTTTCACTTGTTGCTTAGAAATTCCCATAAGTCTATGTTGGCCGGACCCAATTGATCTAACACGGATACTCGAGGAGGCTAAGATACTAATAGTCTCAGGTTTAACCCTAGACTTAGCCTTAGAGGCTTTTCTTCTGGCTGGAGGCAAAGTTAAACACGGCAAAGCTATCTCAGCACTTGGTGCTTTAGTACTGTGAAGTAATTTTTTTCTTTGAGAGAAGCAACTTTGCTGTTAGCACCAGAGCGTGCTTCAGATTTAGCTTCGCAGATAAAAGCTTTGGCAGTGGAGAGCAAAGTTACTGCAGCTTCACTTATAGCACTTATAAGTGCTTTGCCTTTAACTTCGCAGAAGAGGCGAGGCTTAGCTCTGTGAAGAGCCAATGTAGTCTCGCAATCAGAGACTTTGTGAGCTTTGCCAAAAGCTGAAACAAGGTATCGGATTAGCCTCATATGAGGCTGAAGTGAATTTTTCAATCTAGAAAGCCTCAGAGGTTGATCTAGCTTCACACACAGCATATAGGTGCTAGTGCGAAGCTAATTTAGCCTCTGTTGAGACTGAGTTAGGCCCGCAGGTGACCTTCTTCGTTTCGTCAGAGACTTGCTCCGAGCAGTGGTTAGAGCAGACCTAAACACTGAGATCTTCCTGTGCTTGCATGCACTGATGGGATTTGAGCCACCCTCAAAGAGAATCTGCTCGAATCTCTCTTCGTCAAATTAGATGACCAATGTCTCGATAGTAAACTTAAGGGTCTCATCATCGCATTGCGGTATTATCTTATTGTTGTTGAAGAAAACAGTCCCTAGCGGAGTCGTCATCTTGTTTTCCATTCAAATTGAAAGTGGGAAAACTTTACAAAATTTGAAGAGATTTACAAGTAATAATAAAAAATTAAAAGAACTCTCTTCTAGATTTTTCTGGAGAAGTGTGCCGGTGGAAGTCTGATCAGCACCCGACCACTTTGTTTCATTGACGATATGAGTGATTGAGTCTTCAAGTCTTCTGCCTAAGGATTTTCTTCTCATCTGGTTCTAGAAATCCTTTGAGAAAGGAAGATCATGAGGGTATCAGCATACTGAAAGAGAAGTAAAGTTCTCTGAAGAAAGCACGGAAGCTAAAGAGTGATATCTTTTGAAATCTCTCTCTAAGAAGATCAGATCTTCTTCTGATTTTTTTAGCCAAGGGTCCTCAGAAGTCAAGCCAAAAATCTCCAACCTAGTGCCTGCCTAGCAATGGGCTATTTATTGGCTTGATGGGGTGGAACCGCTACCCTAAAAATCAGCACAGTTTAGCTTCATTGTGAAGCTAAATGTAGCTTCTGCAAAGCTAAATGTAACTTCTGTGAAGCTAGCACATGCTGACAAAATTAATTAGCCAGCTAGCTCAGGGTTGTTATAACAATCCTTTGATTTTATCCATTTGTTTAAGATATTTTTCTTGATCTTCTCCAACTGATTGAGGAGTGATTGGATAATGATCACATTAATCTCATGCTGATATTTAACTGGTTAAAAATGACCATAAAGAGCTTGCAGCATGAAATCACCTAGAGGGGGGGTGAATAGGTGACTAGCAATCTAATGGAGAATTAATACGGAATTAAAACTGTTTATGCAAACTAAAAACTATGAAGCTAAACACACAAGGTATAACCTAAGAGTGTAGCCGAATTTTCGGTGAAGCGCTCTGAACTATCTCCTCAAGATTCCTCTAGATAAGAGTTGAGGTGCCGCTATGGCTCTCTTGGTTGAATACAAGTGTGAGCAAACAATCCCAAGCATATATCAATTTAAGGCACAAGTATATATCAAGCAAGTAATGAATATGAGCAATAAGCATAAGCAAGATATAAACACAAGTGAGAGATAGAGAGAGAGAGGGCACTCGCAAATACGGGAGATTTGTTTCGAGGTTCGAGCACCCTTGCTCTACGTCCCCGCCTTCAACACTATGAAGGATTTTCACTAGAATCGATCCCACCGGATCACTCGGTGCCGCAACACCTACAAGCGAGTTCACACTAGAACTCTTTTGGACTCTCTAGTCCCTTTTGTTCCCGCAAGAACAACACACGCAAGCACACAAGCTTGCTGAGGCCGCACCTGTACACCGAGCTCCTACTAGAACTCGAAACAACGCGAACCCGCAAGTCCGCCTCCTCAAATACAAAAATGAACACTTTGGTGATCTCAACACTTTGATCACCTACAAACACTCTCACAACTATTCTCCTATAGGAATGATATAGCAATGGAAAGCTCAAGTATGTGTGAGAAAACTAGGATTGAATTGGTGGTGAAAAACTCAAGAAATCTCTTTTAAAAACACTCTTGATAAACTCTCCTTTTGATATGAAAATTTTGGCTCTTAAACAAGTGGAAATAAACACAAAAATATGTATGAAAAACTAGCTTGAAAACCCACTTGAAATCTACTGAAAAACAGTACAAGAGAAGCCCCTTTTATAGGCTTAAAAAATGTGATCGTTGGAGGCCAACTCAGCAGTCTGGGCTGTTGGCGGTCGACCGCCCGGTCGACCGGCCCACGGTTAGATTTCGGACCGTTGTGCCAGCGATCGACGGCCGGTCGACCGTGGCCTGGATACAGAGAGCAGTAGCTCTCTGCCGGTCGACCGCCTGGTCGACCGGGGCCATTTCCAGAGAGCAGAGCTCTCTGACAGTCGACCAGGTCGGTCGACCGGTCCTCCAGCCAAACAAGTCGTGCACGTTTTGTGCACGTCGGTCGACCACCCGGTCGACCGACAGAAGGCCAAAAACAACAATTTTCAGGGATTAAAAACATGTCTTTTTACCTTCAATAAAATCCCATAAATTCTCAAAAAATATACAAAAATAAGTTCATTGATATAATATGATATACAAACATATTTGAGTAAAAATTAAAACATGTTACAAATATTTTGAACTATTTTTGTAATATAGAAGTTTTGCCTTAAACAAAAATCTGTATTTTTCAAAATTGATTTTCTAAAACTTCTCCAAATATAAAAATAAGATATTTTAAACACTTTTAAAGCTTAGTGTGTATGGATATGATCCACTACACATATATGATGAAATATCTATGTTTTTGACATTAAGCTCTAAAATAAGTTTTGATAAAACACATGTATAATTTTTGGCTTAAAAGCCAAAACGGTTTTTTCCTAAATGAAAACTCTTTTATGAAAACACATATAAATCTTGTGTGTGAGTGTATATGAACTTGAGAAATCCACCAACTAATCTATCCTTTACATTTTATTTAAAACAAAATCTTACTATAAACAAACCTAGACACAAGTCTTCTAGGAAATCTTCTCTTGAAAGTCTTCTTCTTCTTGACTTAGTCTAAACTTTGATCCAATGAGCTTGATGTGGTCTTGATGCGCGAGCTCTTGAATCAACACGTGCTAGCTCCAAAACTTGACTTTAAATCCTTCGTTGAAGCTAAACACCTACTAAGATCTTGATCACATATCTGAAACTAATTAAACACAAGATCATTAGTACTATAACTACATGAGTTAATCATCATCAAAACTAGAGTGATGGGCCTTTGGGCCAACAATCTCCCCCTTTTTGATGATGACAAAACTCAT
The DNA here is from genome assembly GCA_038442645.1 of Agave tequilana. Lineage (NCBI taxonomy): Eukaryota > Viridiplantae > Streptophyta > Magnoliopsida > Asparagales > Asparagaceae > Agave > Agave tequilana. Next base: position 17,881 of record JAVJIF010021904.1, on the reverse strand, counting down.
GGAGTTATATATGCATGGATTAAAGTTAAGCTTCATAGAAGCTCCCCCTTAACTCATGCATAACATTAAACAATTAGATATTCAATGAAGTGCATAAAACTTAAACAAATGTATATGCATAAATAAGGTGAGAGAAACGTGCATAAATCAAAAGTTCTTTTCCCAAAAACCTTCTCCCTCTTTTTGTTTAAACTTTCAAAATTATTCTCCTTCTTTTTGTATAAACATAACATCATATAGGACATGCATAAAACTCAATATATGCAAAAACTCAAATATGCATATATAAACTCTATAAACTCAAAATCATTCTCCCCCGTTTTGTCAATCATCAACAAAGGGGTGAAAAATAAATCAACAATAAATATATATATGCGATATACATTCATGAAGAGGAAGACATAAAGTTAGCTTCCCTGCATACATGCATTACATGGAGAAGGGATGACAAAATCCTAACTCACATAAAGCATAACATACAATGCATAAGTTGAGATGTGAAGCTCCCCCTACACACGTGTATCACATAAAGAAGAGATGTCAAGCTCCTCAATATAAGATACACTCAACATGAATCTATATATAGAAGAGATGTTAAGCTCCCCTTGCATATAGGCAATACATATCAAAATATTTTTAAATCACTTTAAAACAAATTTTGAAATCTCTTAAATAAAATTTTGAGGTACCATTTGTAAATAAACAAAAATTTAAAATATGACAAGATTTTTGATACCATAGAAATTGGAAATTTTGATACCAATGAAAGTAAAGTATTTTATATTTTGATACCAATTGAAATACATGGTAAATTTTGATACCAAATGAAAGGTAAAATATTTGTGATACCAATTGAAATTGAAACGCAATTGAAAATTGAAACGTATTCAATTGAAGTATATTGTAAATTTTGATATCAACAAAATACCAATTGAAAATAATGCATAAACTTATTAAAGTACCAATTGAGATACCAATTGAAATTAAGATTTAAGTCAAGTTTAGTATAAACATAATTTGTGCTTTAAACATGTAATTATATTGTAAATCAAGCACAATCAAATCATATATATGTATGAAAATAAAAATACCAATAAAATTTGATATTATTTGAAATTTGAAGCATACATATATAAAAAGCAAAATATGAGTATACAAAGAAAATATCAATTGTGATACCAATTGAAAATATGATGAGAATCAAGTGTATAACTCATAAAGATCCACCTTTTTCATGCACATGATAAAAAATATTTAATTTAAACATACAATGCATGGTCGCCCATCCGTCCGCCCTTAAAGGGTTGGTAGGGGTTTTCAAAAACAAGAGTCTGAAAATGTTTTAGTGTAGTTTGAAAACTCTACCAATTGAAAAATAAATAACTAGTTTAAAGTAATTTTAAAAAACTAGTTCAAGATACTTCAAACATGAAAACAAATCATATATATCTCATGAAGCATACCAAATACACAAGAGTTGACACTCAAAATCTATAAAGCTCAAAAATTCTCATGAAAACAATGTCATGAGTAAACAAATAAAGTGTGAGTGCACAAGAATAATATAATTAGCATTTTTAGGAAAATGATCAATAAGGCTAAAAAAACTTCAAAACATATGAAAATTACAAAAAATTATTTTTTTTTAAAAAACAAACTTTAAGGTATATGTAAGATTTTATCAAAACTAGAAATATGCACACATATGCCAAATATAAAAAGAGTCCATAATAGTATTTGCATGAATGCAAGTGACTCAAGGGTATATATGTATAGTTATTAGTTTTGAACAAAAATTACATATACATGAAGTAAAAACATGCACAATGATAGGCAAAACAAGTGTAAATGAAGAAATCATCAAAACTAGGTTATACATGTACATGTAATGAGTACAAATGAGCAATGAAGTACAAATATATAGAAATCAAATGTTGCTCACTATTTGTACAAGTATATACATAAGTTTTAACAAAAATTACATCTAAACAAGTATTTACCACATGAAGTACAAAACCAAGAACATGCTAAAAATATTATCTAAGCAAAAGCATGTAAACTAAAATAGGAGTTTAGAGATAGTTACCTGTAACGCCCCGATTCCACGGATACGGGGACGTCACTGCGACATATATATGTAGGTCAGAAGAAGCCCCCACGTATATACGCTAAGCATAAAAGTACAATAAGGAATCAGAGTACAACACAAAGCGTAGTGTATTCACATGCCAACTTACAAGATACCAGTACAAAGTTATACAAACTATGATAAAGTAATACACTTTACAAGTGTTATTTATCATATCCAAGTCCAAAAAGACAATATACAAACATGTACACAAGATGCTCACGTAATGGATGAAGATTCGTGAGCCAAAAGGAAGAGTCTGGCACGAGGGAACTAGAGTTGGTCAGCCTGCTTACTGAAATAAGCCTGGTCCTCTGTGGATGGCTCCACTTCGTTCCAAGCCTCAGAATCTGAATATGCAAATCCAAGGAATCAAGACATATAATAGTAAACAACTGTAGCCAAGTGGCTAAGGGACAGGAATAAAGAAGATGGAACAGTAATAAATAGCATCGACTAACAAGTGATGAAAACATAATAAGGTAAAGCCATAATGCAATGAATGTACAAATTAAGTCTATAATTATTATTACTTGTCTTACTGTGATATCTAGCTATGTGACCCAGCGTCCCAGAACACATAGATCCATATCCTAGTAAAGCAAGTTTGTTATTGGAAACAGCGGTTGTATCGACGAACTATGTTTACAGTGGGTCCCGTACATGCCCGAGACCACGGTCCAGGGTGTTCCGTTGCATGGTGACGGAACCAGCCGCTAGGCCTTTCAGGAGGGACTTATGTATGCCCTTTGTCATGACAGTACTCAGGAAAAGGGAGCCAGCACTCCCCTCGGTCCCCTGGAGGCCCTCAGGTCAGACCGGAATATAATTGTACAATTAACCTAATACCACTGTAAACACGAATACATACCGATATCCGCATATTTCCCCCGTCCCATGTGTAAGTTGGTCCATTTTATAAAATAGTCGAGTGTATCATGCTTGGTGTTTAAGTGATAGCATGAAGAGATGGAGATATTTCATATTTAACAAGTCCTAAAATGAGAATATATGATAACGAGTCAAGAAGTAACAAGTCATGAGGTCCATCAAATAACATGTCATGTAGTACAAATCATAGAGCATGAACAAGAATAGTATATCATATGTGAAGCAAGGGTAAAATCCAATTCATAAAAGAAACAACAATTTTTGCCCAAAAACAGGTTAACGGTCGACTGCCGGTCGACTGCCGGTCGACCGGACAAAATGCGTGAGCTCCAGGTTTGGTCGGTCGACTTCCGGTCGACTGCCGGTCGACTGGAGATATAACTACCGGTCGCCTGTCGGTCGACTGCCGGTCGACCGATACAGGGCCGTGAGCTCCAGGTTTTCTACCGGTCGACTGGTTGGTGAACCGGTCGACCGCCTACTCAAAACTGTGCACGTTTGTGCACATCGGTCGACTGCCCCCCTTGGGCCGGTCGACCGAAGTTCTGAAAAATGCTGCTGTTAGGTCAAAAATCAGATTTTTGTGGTGGTTATTTTTTGATAGCTAAAAATATGATTTTGATGACTTAAGGGGACATGATTTGTCAACACAAGTATACAAGGAAGATTGCAAGTCTTGGTGAGTAATTATACTCACTTCGAACGGTCGATTTGAACTTTTACGAGTTCCGAAGAGTTCGAGGTTGACGAAAAGCGCCGAAGTGATCCTCGACGATCTTGCGGACGATCCCAATCCAACGAAGTGGTAGTTGCTTGAGATGGAGATGAAGACTTGGGTGTTGTTTGGGAGTTAGGGTTTGAGTTGGAGATGGAGAAGGATTTTGTGAAGGTGAGAATTTTGTTGAAGTGAAGAAAAGAGAAAGGAATTGTAAAGGAAAGGATTTATATAGGTTTTGATTTTTGTAAAGGAGATGTAATTATGTAGAAGGGAGGGGGTTTAATTGCAAATAGGGGAGAATGAGGTGTCTCCCTTGGCCAATGGTGGCCGGCCATGAGAAAGAGAGAGAGAGATGTATTAAATGAGGGGGGTTGGTGAGAATGTGTGGAGATGGAATTTTGGAAGAAAACGGAAATTTGGAAAAATAGAATTCTTGTGGTTGTGAAGGAAGGAAAGGAAAATAGGGAAAAGGGAAAAAGAAAAGAATTGATAAATGAAGATATTTTCTTGGTCTTGGAAAATGAAAATATCGGAAACACGGATTCCTAGGTTCAAGTCAAGAATGCGGGAAAACATTTCGGAAAATACCGAAATCGTCCGAAATTTAAGTATTTCGGAACGACTCGTAATTTTCACCAAAAATCAATAATAATATATGAAGACCTATAGTGAAATCCGTTTGAAGAAATACTTTATAGTTTTAAAGCTAAAAATCCCGGAATCAGTTACCTACCGACTCCGAAAGAATTTTCATAAATTCATAAAATTCTCAGAAAAAGTATATAGATAAGAAATACGATTCTAAGAAATAAAGTCTAAAGGACTTTCTAGAAATTCCTAACTGTTTATGAAATAAAAATACTGGAAGAAGTCTTCTACCGACTCCGGCAGAATTTGCATAAATTCGTAAAATCTTCAGAAAAAGTATTTAAGTAAGAAATATTATTCTAGGCAGAAATGTCTAAAGAATCTTCTAGAATTTCTAAACAGTTTGTAAGATAAAAATTCAGGAATCGATCAGCGGCACTGGTCGACACCGGTTTGAAGAAATTCATTTAAATTCTAGAAAATTCCAGAAATTCTCATAAAATCTAATATTTTAGAAAATGATATTTGAAATTAAAATCGGTCAAATACGGGAAGTAAATCGAAAAATACGATCGAAAAGCTGAATACGCAACTAAGTACGTATTCCGGAAACGGGTATTACAATCCACCCACCTTACAAAAATTTCGTCCTCGAAATTTCGTAAAGTGAAAGGTAACAGGAAAGGTAACAGATATAGAGAAGGATAAGATGGAAAATAACAGTTGAGAAGAATAGAAGGAAAGAGTCTTACCAATCAAGACGCGAAGAGTTGAGGATAACGCTCTCGGATAACATCCTCTCGTTCCCAAGTGGCCTCTCCTGGCGCGTGCCGGTTCCAAGACACCAACACTAAAGGTATAGCCTTGTTCTTCAGTGTCTTCACACTCTTATCCAAAATGGTCATCGGCTGCTCCTGATATGATAAGTCCGGCTGTAGTTCCAGCTCGGAGTGATCCAGAACATGACTATCATCCCTTACATATTTCCTCAACTGAGATACGTGGAAAACATTGTGCACACCGTCCAAAGATGGAGGTAAGGCCAATCTGTAAGACACATCTCCCACTCGCTCCAAAATCTCGAATGGGCCGATATATCTCGGGCTCAACTTTCCACGAATACCAAACCGGATTACTCCCTTGGTAGGTGATATCCTCAAGAATACATGATCTCCAATCTGGAATTCCAATGGCCTCCTCCGAGTGTCTGCCCAACTCTTCTGTCTGCTCTGAGCTGCCCTGAGATGATCTCTGATAATCCTGACTTTCTCTGTTGTCTGCATTAGGATCTCAGGTCCCAAAAGACTCCTCTCACCGACTTCATCCCAACAAATCGGTGACCTACATTTCCTCCCATACAATGCCTCAAAGGGTGCCATCTTAATACTGGCTTGATAGCTGTTGTTGTAAGAAAACTCAGCTAGATGAAGATGGTCTTCCCATGATCCCTTGAACTCTATCATGCAGGCTCTAAGCATATCTTCAAGAATCTGGATGGTCCTCTCTGATTGTCCGTCTGTCTGAGGATGATAAGATGTACTGAACTTCAGACGAGTTCCCAGACTCTCTTGGAGACTCTCCCAGAAATGAGATTTGAATCTGGTGTCTCTGTCTGAAACAATACTGACTGGAACCCCATGCAGACGAACTATCTCTTTCATATACTTGTCTGCCAGAACCTCTGTTGTCTGACCTACCCGGAATGGTATGAAGTGAGCTGACTTGGTGAGACGATCAATGATAACCCACACAGCATTATTACCTTTGGGGCTGCGAGGTAATGCTGTGACAAAATCCATAGTGATGTGTTCCCACTTCCATTCGGGTATCGGTAAAGGATGTAGAAGTCCAGCTGACCTCTGGTGCTCTATCTTTATCTGCTGGCACACCAAGCACTTGGCAACAAACTGGGCTATCTCCCTCTTCATGGCATTCCACCAAAAGTGTTTCTTCAAGTCCTGATACATCTTGGTTCCCCCCGGGTGTATGGAATAAGCTGAACTGTGTGTTTCCTCCAAAATCTTCTGTCTGACTTCTCCTTGGGGAACACAAAGCCTGCTTCCAAAATACAAGGCACCATCTAGATGGATACAGATATCAGTCCTCAATCCAGCCTCCACCTGAGCTCGAAATATCTGTAATCTGGGGTCCTCCTTCTGAGCTTCCTTGGTCTCATCAATCAATGATGACTGGATCTGTAAAGCCATGAGCTGCCCTGCCTTCTCAGTTCCTTGCACCAACATCAAATCCAATCTGATGAAATCTCGAATCAACTCCTTCTGCTGAGTGATTTGGACCAGCACCCTGTTCTCTGGCATCCTGCTCAGTGCATCTGGAACTGTATTGACCTTGCCTGGATGATATTGCAAGTCAATATCATAGTCTGCCATAAGCTCCAACCACCGCCTCTGCCTCATGTTCAACTCTTTCTGTGAAAAGATATACTTGAGGCTCTTGTGATCTGTGTATATCAGCACTTTATCTCCCAAAAGGTAGTGCCTCCAAATCTTCAAGGCAAAAATCACAGCTGCCAACTCCAAGTCATGAGTTGGGTAATTCCTCTCATGAGGCTTCAGTTGCCTAGATGCATATGTGATAACATGATCATGTTGCATAAGTACACATCCCAGGCCTTTTCCCGATGCATCACTGAATATGACCATCCCTCCTCTCCCTGAGGGAGTCCTCAAGATTGGAGCTGAAATGAGCCTATGCTTCAATTGCTCAAATGCTGCGGTACACTCCTCTGTCCATATGTACCTTACTCCTTTCCGGGTGAGCTGGGTCAACGGAGCTGCAATCCTAGAGAAATCCTGGACAAAGCGTCTGTAATATCCGGCTAGTCCAAGAAAACTCTTAATCTCAGTCACCGTCCTCAGAACTGGCCAATCTTTTACTGCCTGGACTTTGCTGGGATCAACTGAAATTCCTTCTGCTGAAACCATATGTCCAAGGAAAGCTATGCTGTCCAACCAGAAATCACACTTGCTCCTCTTGGCATGAAGCTGCTCCTGCTGTAGAGTCTGCAACACAATCCTCAAGTGTTCTGCATGCTCCCTGTTGTTCTTTGAATAGATCAGGATGTCATCTATGAAAACAACAACAAACTGATCCAGATAGGGCGAGAACACTCGGTTCATCAAGTCCATGAAAACTGCAGGGGCATTAGTGACTCCGAAAGGCATCACTAGAAACTCATAGTGGCCATAACGGGTCCTGAATGCAGTCTTCAGAATATCCTCCTTCTTCACCCTTAGCTGATGGTAACCCGACTGTAAATCCAATTTAGAGAATACACGGGCTCCATGAAGCTGATCAAACAGATCATCAATCCTGGGTAAGGGATACTTGTTCTTGATGGTAACTTTGTTCAACTCCCTATAGTCAATACAAAGTCTCTTACCACCATCCTTCTTGTTTGCCAATAGCACTGGAGCTCCCCATGGTGATGTACTTGGCCGAATCAATCCCTTATCTGAATACTCCTGCAGCTGCTTCTTCAGAATTTCTAACTCCGTTGGTGCCATCCTGTACGGAGCCTTGGATATAGGAGCTGCTCCTGGAACTGTGTCAATGGAGAACTCAATCATCCTCTCCGGTGGCAGTCCTGAAATCTCAGCAAACACTTCTGGGAATTCATCCCACACCGGTACCTTCTGCTTCTGAACCTCCGAAGTAGTCATCTGAGTCTTTCCCTTGGTAGACTTCACTTCTCCACTAAATTGGAACTCCGGTTGATGAGGGATTCTGAAATTAATCTTCTTCTCCCTACAATCAATCACTGCATAGTACTGACTGAGCCAGGTCATGCCTAAGATTACGTCGTACCCTTTGGTGTCTAGTACGAGCATATCTATGGCCAAAGTCTTATCACAAAGTTCTACTGGACAATCAGTACAAGCCTGAGAAGATATAACTACCCCATTCCCTGTACTTATCTCCCATTTGTGGTCTAATGATCTAACAGGTATAGAATGTAAAGCCACAAATTTATCTGAGATATAACAGTGGGATGCACCTGAATCGAAGAGAGCGAGAACAGGTAGTGAATGTACTCTGATGTTACCTGTAATCACCTCCTCAGAAGCCTCAGCCTCTGCTTCTGTCAGGTTGTAAGCCTGACCTCTACCACGCCCTGCTGCAGTCCTGGCTTCTCTCTGCACTGGACGAACAATCTGCTGTGGAGGAAGGGGGAGAGCTCTCCTCATCACTGGTCCCTGGTTCTTCTGCCCAAGTGGCCCTGGCAGCACTCTCTGTCCACTGGGTCCTGGAAGTGCTGGCATAGTCTGATTGGCAATCCCCATCCTCCTGTGTGGACAAGCCTCGACAGAATGATCTCGGGAACCACACACCAAGCACAACCCATTTGCTCTACGGCAGTTCTGCTGAGTGTGACCTGGTTTCTGACAATAATTGTAGATAGGACCTGATTGAGCCATCTGATAAGGAGCTGGTCTGAATGGTGGTCTTGCCAGAACCTTTGCTGCTCTGTATGGTCCTCCTCTTCCCATTGGGACAAACGGCCTCTTCATGGCCTGATTCCTCATCTGGTCTCCTTGCTTCTTCTCAAACCCACGCTCCACCTCTCGAGCGATGGTGAGAACTTCTGCATAGGTCTTCAGATGATGGGGCATTAGGAACATCTGAATGTCCATCTGTAGGCCCTGCTGAAACCTGCTTGCTCGCTTCTCCTCATCCGACACCATGTACGGAGCAAAGCGGCTGAGTCTAAGGAATTCCGCGGCATACTCATCCACGGACTTGTTCCACTGCTGGAGTCTGATGAATTGCTCCTCCATATCTTTCTGCGCCGTAGCAGGGAAGAATCGGCTGTAGAAACTCTTGGAGAACGTGTCCCAAGTGACAGGCTTCTCCAAGCGGGCCTCCTCGGCTAACCACCAAGTTCGAGCTATGTCTTTCAGCTGAATCTTAGCAACCTCTACTTGGTTCTCCTTCGGGACACGGGCTGCATTCAGCAAATCAGTGGTGTCCGTCAGCCATTGCTCAGCATCCAATGGCTTCTCTCCTCCTGTGAAAATTGCTGGTTGCAGCCGACGGAAATCTGAAATGTTTCCCGGTCTCTGCTCCTTCGGGGCTGCTAACTCCTGCCTGAGGAGTTCAGTCTGCTGCTGCTGGTTCTCCATCATGGCCTGAATAACTCTCAGGACATCGGCATTCTCTCCTCCTACAGGTCCATTCGGTACTTGCCCGATATTGTTACGACCCGATCGTCTCTCCATACCGAATTGGAATAGGATAACTGGAATTGGAAACAAATGGATGGAAGGAGTTTAGAACACAAGGAAATGAATCAAGGACGGAATCAAGAAGGACTTGATAACTCTGTACATTGTAGTTGGCATTCGCAAATTACTAGAATTTGCCACTTGATTGTACTTTTAGGTATGAGAGCCTAGGCTCTGATACCAACCTGTAACGCCCCGATTCCACGGATACGGGGACGTCACTGCGACGTATATATGTAGGTCAGAAGAAGCCCCCACGTATATACGCTAAGCATAAAAGTACAATAAGGAATCAGAGTACAACACAAAGCGTAGTGTATTCACATGCCAACTTACAAGATACCAGTACAAAGTTATACAAACTATGATAAAGTAATACACTTTACAAGTGTTATTTATCATATCCAAGTCCAAAAAGACAATATACAAACATGTACACAAGATGCTCACGTAATGGATGAAGATTCGTGAGCCAAAAGGAAGAGTCTGGCACGAGGGAACTAGAGTTGGTCAGCCTGCTTACTGAAATAAGCCTGGTCCTCTGTGGATGGCTCCACTTCGTTCCAAGCCTCAGAATCTGAATATGCAAATCCAAGGAATCAAGACATATAATAGTAAACAACTGTAGCCAAGTGGCTAAGGGACAGGAATAAAGAAGATGGAACAGTAATAAATAGCATCGACTAACAAGTGATGAAAACATAATAAGGTAAAGCCATAATGCAATGAATGTACAAATTAAGTCTATAATTATTATTACTTGTCTTACTGTGATATCTAGCTATGTGACCCAGCGTCCCAGAACACATAGATCCATATCCTAGTAAAGCAAGTTTGTTATTGGAAACAGCGGTTGTATCGACGAACTATGTTTACAGTGGGTCCCGTACATGCCCGGGACCACGGTCCAGGGTGTTCCGTTGCATGGTGACGGAACCAGCCGCTAGGCCTTTCAGGAGGGACTTATGTATGCCCTTTGTCATGACAGTACTCAGGAAAAGGGAGCCAGCACTCCCCTCGGTCCCCTGGAGGCCCTCAGGTCAGACCGGAATATAATTGTACAATTAACCTAATACCACTGTAAACACGAACACATACCGATATCCGCATATTTTCCCCGTCCCATGTGTAAGTTGGTCCATTTTATAAAATAGTCGAGTGTATCATGCTTGGTGTTTAAGTGATAGCATGAAGAGATGGAGATATTTCATATTTAACAAGTCCTAAAATGAGAATATATGATAACGAGTCAAGAAGTAACAAGTCATGAGGTCCATCAAGTAACATGTCATGTAGTACAAATCATAGAGCATGAACAAGAATAGTATATCATATGTGAAGCAAGGGTAAAATCCAATTCATAAAAGAAACAACAATTTTTGCCCAAAAACAGGTTAACGGTCGACTGCCGGTCGACTGCCGGTCGACCGGACAAAATGCGTGAGCTCCAGGTTTGGTCGGTCGACTTCCGGTCGACTGCCGGTCGACTGGAGATATAACTACCGGTCGCCTGTCGGTCGACTGCCGGTCGACCGATACAGGGCCGTGAGCTCCAGGTTTTCTACCGGTCGACTGGTTGGTGAACCGGTCGACCGCCTACTCAAAACTGTGCACGTTTGTACACATCGGTCGACTGCCCCTCTTGGGCCGGTCGACCGAAGTTCTGAAAAATGCTGCTGTTAGGTCAAAAATCAGATTTTTGTGGTGGTTATTTTTTGATAGCTAAAAATATGATTTTGATGACTTAAGGGGACATGATTTGTCAACACAAGTATACAAGGAAGATTGCAAGTCTTGGTGAGTAATTATACTCACTTCGAACGGTCGACTTGAACTTTTACGAGTTCCGAAGAGTTCGAGGTTGACGAAAAGCGCCGAAGTGATCCTCGACGATCTTGCGGACGATCCCAATCCAACGAAGTGGTAGTTGCTTGAGATGGAGATGAAGACTTGGGTGTTGTTTGGGAGTTAGGGTTTGAGTTGGAGATGGAGAAGGATTTTGTGAAGGTGAGAATTTTGTTGAAGTGAAGAAAAGAGAAAGGAATTGTAAAGGAAAGGATTTATATAGGTTTTGATTTTTGTAAAGGAGATGTAATTATGTAGAAGGGAGGGGTTTAATTGCAAATAGGGGAGAATGAGGTGTCTCCCTTGGCCAATGGTGGCCTGCCATGAGAAAGAGAGAGAGAGATGTATTAAATGAGGGGGGTTGGTGAGAATGTGTGGAGATGGAATTTTGGAAGAAAACGGAAATTTGGAAAAATAGAATTCTTGTGGTTGTGAAGGAAGGAAAGGAAAATAGGGAAAAGGGAAAAAGAAAAGAATTGATAAATGAAGATATTTTCTTGGTCTTGGAAAATGAAAATATCGGAAACACGGATTCCTAGGTTCAAGTCAAGAATGCGGGAAAACATTTCGGAAAATACCGAAATGGTCCGAAATTTAAGTATTTCGGAACGACTCGTAATTTTCACCAAAAATCAATAATAATATATGAAGACCTATAGTGAAATCCGTTTGAAGAAATACTTTATAGTTTTAAAGCTAAAAATCCCGGAATCAGTTACCTACCGACTCCGAAAGAATTTTCATAAATTCATAAAATTCTCAGAAAAAGTATATAGATAAGAAATACGATTCTAAGAAATAAAGTCTAAAGGACTTTCTAGAAATTCCTAACTGTTTGTGAAATAAAAATACTGGAAGAAGTCTTCTACCGACTCCGGCAGAATTTGCATAAATTCGTAAAATCTTTAGAAAAAGTATTTAAGTAAGAAATATTATTCTAGGCAGAAATGTCTAAAGAATCTTCTAGAATTTCTAAACAGTTTGTAAGATAAAAATTCGGGAATCGATCAGCGGCACTGGTCGACACCGGTTTGAAGAAATTCATTTAAATTCTAGAAAATTCCAGAAATTCTCATAAAATCTAATATTTTAGAAAATGATATTTGAAATTAAAATCGGTCAAATACGGGAAGTAAATCGAAAAATACGATCGAAAAGCTGAATACGCAACTAAGTACGTATTCCGGAAACGGGGTATTACATTACCAAACCAAATGCACTATTCTCTAAGTCTCCAAACATGATGGTCTTCCCACCAAAACTACCTTGATAGCGGTGTATCAATTTTGTATGTCCATCTAGCCCATGCATCCACCATCAAGGTACCAATCCTCTCACGTCATATGAGAGACCACACCAACATCAAACATAAGAGGTAGGAATTTTGGTACCCATTTTCTTTTGGGTCCACGGGGGTTAGCTTTATTTGGAACCCAAACATTTTTATTAACAAAATTAATATGGTTTATCTTATCAGAACAAAACTTTGCTAAATGGCCTTTGCGGCCATAATGTGTACATTTGTACACTCTAGTATGCACATGAGAATGGGTGTGATCATGATGTCCAAAGTGTGCATATGTGTCGTGGGTGTTGTGTATGAACATGTGGAGCTTGTTTCCTTTAAAACAAGGTTTCCAATTTAGAATGATTGAATGCACAATTGCTCAAGGTTGAACTCAAGCAATCTATTCTATTTTTCAAAAATTTAATCTCATTTTTATCAAAGGTAGTAGCATGAAAAGCATGGTCAACAATCTTTTTCTTTTTAGAAACATTTTTCTTTTCTTTTGAAACAATTTTTCTTTTCAAGGAGTTATTTTCTTCCAAAGCAATTTCCTTTTCTTTTTCCACCAAAATAATCTTATTTTTTAAAGAAGTATTTCCTTCACAAAGATCATTTAATTTAGAAGTCAAGAAAATATTATCCTTTTTTAACATATCATTTTCTTTTGAAATACAAGCAAATTTATTTTTAAGAGAATCATTTTCTTTTAACATGAAATCAAATTTATTTTTCAATTCTTATTATCCTTTTTAAGCAAGTCATATTTTTCAAGAAATTGTTGACAAAATGATTAAAGCTCATCATAAGACATGTCAATATCTTCTTCTAACTCGGATTCGGAATTTACCTCAAGGGGGTTATCCCCTTGGACCATGTAGCACAAGTTGGAAGCATCACTTCCATCATCTGAGTCACTCCACACATAATATTGCTTTTGTTCGCCATTGGAGACTATAGTGTTCCATACTACAAAAGTCGAATTAAAGTTAGAAACCCTAAATAAATATTCATCATTTAGGGTTGACTTTAAAGCATGTATGGCTTTTGCATTAGCCTCAAGATACTTGTTATTACTAAAGTATGAATCCTTAGTGGAAGCAAGAAACATGAATACCTAGGCCTTTGAGGTACATGGACATCTTAACTTTTCAAGTTTGGATGTTAAGAATGTCAAACATGGGAGGTGACATGAAATCCATATGTGTGTGTACAAATATTGTGATTAGCTATAAAAGAGGATCTTTAACTCAAGGTTGTTAGATCCAAATCAAGAGCATCAAGCTCTAATACCAATTGAAATCACCCAGAGGGGGACTGAATATGTGACTATCTAATCTAATGGAGAATTAATGCGGAATTAAAACTATTTATGCAAACTAAAAACTATTAAGCTAAATACACAAGATATAACCTAAGAGTGTAGCCGAATTTCCGGTGAAGGGCTCTGAACTATCTCCTTAAGATTCCTCTAGATAAGAGTTGAGTTACCGCTATGGGTCTCTTGGTTGAATACAAGTGTGAGCAAACAATCCCAAGCATATATCAATTTAAGGCATAAGTATATATCAAGCAAGTAATGAATATGAGCAATAAGCATAAGCAACATATCAAGATATAAACACAAGTGAGAGATAGAGAGAGAGCAATCGCAAATACGCGAGATTTATTTTGAGGTTCAAGCACCGCTCTACGTCCCCGCCTTCAATACTATGAAGGATTTCTACTAGAATCGATCCAACCAGATCACTCGGTGCAACACCTACAAGCGAGTTCACACTAGAACTCCTTTGGACTCTCTAGTCCCTCTCTTGTTCCCGCAAGAACAACACACGCAAGCACACAAGCTTGCCGAGGCCGCACCTCTACACCGAGCTCCCACTAGAACTCAAAACAACGCGAACCCGCAAGTCCGCCTCCTCAAATATAAAAATGAACACTTTAGTGATCTCAACACTTTGATCACCTACAAACACTCTCACAACAACTCTCCTATAGGAATGATATAGCAATGGAAAGCTCAGGTACGTGTGAGAAAACTAGGATTAAATTAGTGGCGAAAAACTCAAGAAATCTCTTTTAAAAACACTCTTGATAAACTCTCCTTTTGATATGAAAATTTTGGCTCTTAAATAAGTGGAGATAAACACTAAAAGATGTATGAAAAACTAGCTTAAAAACCCACTTGAAATCTTGTGAAAAATAGTCCAAGAGAAGCCCCTTTTATAGGCTTCAAAAATGTGGCCGTTGGAGGCCAACTCAGCAGTCTGGACTGCTGGCGGTCGACCGCCCGATCGACTGGCCAACGGTTAGATTTCTGACCGTTGTGCCAG
Organism: Agave tequilana; assembly: GCA_038442645.1. Taxonomy (NCBI): domain Eukaryota; kingdom Viridiplantae; phylum Streptophyta; class Magnoliopsida; order Asparagales; family Asparagaceae; genus Agave; species Agave tequilana. The sequence goes on along the minus strand of JAVJIF010021904.1, from coordinate 2,847 downwards.
CGGTCGACCAGCCGGTGGACCGTGGACTGGATACAGAGAGCAGTAGCTCTCTGCCGGTCGACCGCCCGGTCGACCGGGGCCATTTCCATAGAGCAGAGCTCTCTGGCGGTCGACCGGGTCAGTCGACCGGCCCTCCAGCCAAACAAGCCGTGCACGTTTTGTGCACGTCGACCGACCGCCCGGTCGACCGACCTCTGTCTCGGTCGACCGGCAGAAGGCCAGAAACAACAATTTTTAGAGATTAAAAACATGTCTTTTTACCTTCAATAAAATCCCATAAATTCTCAAAAAATCTACAAAAATATGTTCATTGATATAATATGATATACAAACATGTTTGAATAAAAATCAAAACATGTTACAAATATTTTAAACTATTTTTGTAATATAGAAGTTTTGCCTTAAAACAAAATCTGTATTTTCCAAAATTGATTTTTTCAGAACTTCTCCAAATACAAAAATAAGATATTTTAAACACTTTTAAAGCTTAGTGTGTATGGATATGATGCACTACACATATATGATGAAATATCTATGTTTTTCACATTAAGCTCTAAAATAAGTTTTGATAAAACACATGTATAATTTTAGGCTTAAAAACCAAAACGGTATTTTCCTAAACGAAAACTCTTTTATGAAAACACATATAAATCTTGTGTGTGAGTGCATATGAACTTGAGCTATCCACCAACTAATCTATCCTTTACATTTTATCTAAAAATAAAATCTTACTACAAACAAACCTAGACACAAGTCTTCTTGGAAATCTTCTCTTGAAGGTCTTCTTCTCCTTCTTGACTTGGTCCAAACTTTGATCCAATGAGCTTGATGTGGTCTTGATGTGCGAGCTCTTGAATCAACACGTGCTAGCTCCAAAACTTGACTTTAAATCCTTTGTTGAAGTTAAACACCTACTAAGATCTTGATCACATATTTGAGATTAATTAAACACAAGATCATTAGTATTATAACTACATGAGTTAATCATCATCAAAACTAGAGTGATGGGCCTTTGGGCCAACATAGCAGAGGTAGAAGAATAAGCTCACAACGGAGCTAAAAAGAGAGCTTCATGCGAAGTTAAAAGATAAGCCCACGTCGGAATTATTGATAGCTCGCTGCGAAGCTGGCACTGAACTTGCAACAAAGCTAAAAGAGAGCTCTCAACAGAGCTATGAGAAGATTCAAGTTAAGCCAGGAGGTGAGCCCACAACAGAGCTATTGATTGCTCACTGCGAAGCTAGCACTGCACTTGCTGTAAAACTAGGAGTTAGCCTTTTTGGGCTTCTTTAGAAGGCAAATGCTTGTTCACTACCTGCTTCTCTGGTTCAGTAGAGTCCAAGTCATTGGTTTGTCCATCATGGATGAACAAGTTTTCAGCCTGCCAGTGACTTGTTGTCACGCCCCACTACCCAAAATATAATACGTGACATGATCGGCGACGTGTACACGTTGGATATGACGTCCTACGTATACACGTCAAGCCTACTGTAGACCTGAACAAGTCTCATTATAAGCTAAGAACACTGTTGATATGTTATATTACATGTAACTAGAGTATATAACACAGTCCAATACAGTACCAAAAACATAATACATCTGAGCCCATCAGCATATTTATGAAAATATACAGTACAACGACATAACTGGAACAGAAAAATAGTACAACTATGAAACATACTGAAGGCCAAAAAAAGATGATAAGGTCACGAACTGTCCTACAGCTGCTTAGCCAAACCGTCTACGTACTCCGCATCCTCCTTTGAGGGTGTAACCATAGAATCTATATCTGGGCAGGCAAACCCAGGGTCTCAGATGCGATCGAGCAAGTATATAAAGAAAAGATAAGGAGAATAAAGACTACCATGAAATATACATGCACATGGCTTAAACAGAACGTGCAATAAGATGACGATAATCAAAATACCAGTGGAGTAACCTTTCACTATCTTGTCCAGGAGTGTATAAATGTGTATTATGAGACTTAACAATCGAGGAGTTTTGATCAGGTGGGTGTATCCCGTGCATACCCGGGATCACGACCTTAAACAGACCCCTGGCTGCTGAGACCAGGGCCCTCCGCTAAGAGGGGAGTAGGAAATGGGAAACGGGAGCTCATGGAGCTATATACAATCGGTAGGCAGCGCTACCATCCCCTGTAGTGGGACTAACAATATGGATACAGTACACCCACTCGATAAGATCTAGTCAATCATCCAGTCTCCCCATTCCCAAGTGATTTCATTTTAGAATGACAAGTGGTGACATGATTTAACTGGAACAGGTGACAAAAACATAGGAAGCACTCGTCAGGTCCTATGTATTATAGTCATGTGGATGAGTGTGCATGTATCAAGCAAAAGCTAGCATAAATAATGGAATCAGCTATATAATGTGTAACGGGAATCAATACCAGAAGTATCAAAGTAGCATGTAACGGGAGTTAGTAATAGAAATACATGCAATTATCCTAGCTGTCTCCATATTAACATGCACACTATACCATAACTACCACTAATATCCCAGTAGAACAAGTCCATGCTCCGATATACTACTCAATCCCTCAGATACAGGCCATTTATCGAGAATAATCATAATATCGGTAATCATATATTTCAGTCAGCTAACACGACTCTACAAATGATTTATTTGGTGAAACAAGAAAAATAATAGTAAACACTTGCCTTATAAGAGTTTCTTGCAGTTCCGATCCCAACGGTACCAAGAACGTGCGATTCCGACGTCAAATGACCAAGTTATAGTCTGAAGTACGACTCAGGGTCCATTTTATAATATCTGAAGTGATCCAGGGAGTTAAACTAAAATTTTCAGGGTTATTGTAACCCC